>JASAMY010000865.1:0-40576 GCA_030248085.1 Paralinhomoeus sp. GSCO2_6 | reverse complement strand
CCAGCACAAACAGGCCAATGTAAGTATAATTGGGGCTCCCCTGCCCCCACACACGCACCGTGTACACGCAACCACCCACACACACATGCACCCACGCACACACACACACACACACACACACACACACACACTCACACACACACACAATCAAAGTACTAATTTGTGTTTCTCGTGGATCTCTCAAGAGCATTGCCCCCCCCCCAACAAAGGCAGAAGGTACCTCTTGACCATCATCCCCCTGACCTAAGCTGGGTTTATGCTTTATACCATACCTAGAGCTGGGGCATTGGGTTGGGGGAGGGCGGTTACCACCCCCCCCCCCACTATTTTGCCACCCCCCCCCCCCAGAAATTTAGCAAACGATTTAAACCAAGTGTGAAAAGACAACAGACAACAGAATAAAGTTGGTGTTTTTGGATGACCATAAAACAGCTAAAGAACACTATTTGGATCATACCTGTAACTGGAGGGGGGGCTTTGGAGGCCTTTGATTTCCACTTTGATTGCAGCTTTGCTCAGTCAACATATGAAAGGCCATGCCTTAACAAAAAGGTAGGGGCAAACAAAAACAATGGCCCATCTACTGCATCTTTGCCTCGAAACAAACGTCGCCTTACTTATTCTTACCTACAATGCGTTGCCCAAACCACCCATTGAACCAACCACCACACTGACCATGCAGCACACAACCTGAATTTTCTGAACTTTCGCCTTTTCCCTGAAATCTACATAGGGCCAACCATACCTGTAACTGGGGGGTTACCATCCCCCACTATTTTTCAACCACCCACACACCCCCCAGAATTTTTCCAAGGGATTTTCACTGTCTAAAACGATTAAAGTGAGTAAATGTTGGTGTATTTTAATGCTTTTCAGTGTTATATGACCATAAAACGGCTAAATAACACTGTTTAGACCCTATTTATACCCATTTTTGACCAAAAAGTACCAGTATAACTCAAAAAGTTGCCAGCTACCCCCACCTTTTCCTCCAGACACCACCCCCTTCGGAATTCGGCCGTTTACCCCCCCCCCCCTCCATAGATGCCCGCTGGGGGGATAGGGGGGGGGGTGTACCCCTCCCCTGGAAGACCCTATCCGAAAGACTTTTGGGATTGCCCCTCCCCTGGCTTCCATTTTCTGGAGCTTCAAGCCAATTTGTCTTGTAAAAATGGCAAAAAGTGTGCCTGCGGCGCTGTCTTTTTGTACTTTGCAGCTTAAAGGTACATAGAAATGGCGTTTAGATCACGTTTTGGGTCCATTTTAAGGCGAATAAGTACCATTCTGTCAAATTCCGACATATAAAACTGCAGCCCGAAAATCCCGAATTACCCACCCCCTGCCTTCGAAAAATTTGGTGATTTACCCTCCCCTGGTCCAATTTCCGTGGGCACCTATGCCCCCCCAACTATTCCAGACACGGTTACAGGTATGCCAAACGCTAGAAGCAGGCTGACATGAGAAATCAACTTCAAAGGGTAAGCATGTACTGCTAGGTACCGGTTAAGGCATGCATTAACACGATTATTTGCGGGCCTAATTTGTTTTGTTTGCGTTGTTACTTGCACATTTTGCGGTCAACAAAGGTTCCATTCAGCGAGGGACGCACAACGCGCACGCGTCATCATCACCGATGCCAAAAGGGAAGAGAGAGCGGGAAAATCGGACGCGTCTAGAGTTCAAGGGACGAGAAGAGCGTGTGGAATCTGATCGCAGAGAGCAGATCGAGACGAGCCGGAACTGCGATTGCAATTGTCCGTCTTCTTCTTCATCTTTACGGAACGCTGCCACTTGTATTTAGTAGCCGCCGCCTCCGTAGCCACCGCGGCCGCCGCCGTAGCCGCCACCGCCGCGGCCACCGCCGTAGCCGCCACCGCCGTAGCCACCTCCATAGCCGCCGCCACCGCCTCCGTAGCCGCCACGGCCGCCTCCGTAACCGCCGTAGCCACCACCGCCTGAAGGGAAATTCAGTTTTCGGGGTCCGCTTCTTTCCTCGTGCCAGCAGGTCGGGTGGGACCGTAATCGGTGCGACGCTGGCCGCCCTGGACGGGTCCTCCGCTGGTGTTCGTGATGTTGGTGGCCTGGAAGCCCTTCTCTCCCTGCTCCACGTCGAACTTGACCTGCTCGCCCTCGCTCAGGCCGTCCCCGGACTGACTCGGCGCCGCGATGCGCGTCTGAAACGCGCTGCCGCGCGTGACGACGGTGTCGCTCGCGGGCGGGCGTCGCGAGACGCACGTTGTGGGCGAAGACGTCGCTGCCGTCGTCATCGCGCGTGATGAACCCGTAGCCTTTGTCGACGTTGAACCACTTCACCACGCCCGTAATCCCGCGACCTGTGCGAGCGAACCAACGAGAACTCGCGACACGGCGATTGGGACAACAGGAAAATGTCTCCTCACCGGTCATTTTCCAGACTGGAGAAACTCAAGCGGGGGAACTCGGCAACAACAACAAAAACGAACGTTTCCTAACAAATTCAGCGCTGACAAACACGAAACGGAAAACGATGCCAAGCGTGCTGCATAGTATGAGCACAGAGGCGGCGCACGGAGCCAATAATTACGATACGACCGGCGTACAAATATTCTGTTGGGTTACGGTGCGATTGGTGGCATTGCAGTGCAGACTGCAGAGCATAGGCAAACGGGGTGGAGAATGCTACAGAGCCTCCTCTCTCGCTCTTGTCTAACATGCACTGACCACAGGCTGCCCCAGCCCCATCTCATTTGGAATGTGCTCCCCGTCCTCTATCTGAATGTGCTTCCCATCCTCCACTCCCAGGTGTGTTTTTCAGCAGCATTTATTTTCAAAATAACAAAAGTCGCATTCAGTTGAGCACACAACACTGAGCGTGTGCTAATAAAACGCGTGACCATTTCGTTGTTGTTGCATTTGGAGCTCCAGTGTTGATACAAAACCTTGAAACCATTCAATTGCGTAATTAGGAATTGAATCTACGTCACTACCGTTTTTTCAATTGATGCTTGAATCATTAGGGCTATGCAACAATGGGGTTCAAATTATTCGCGCCTTGTTACAATTTATTATTACAAGCGTCAAGCGCTTAAGCGTAAACGCACCAGAATAACTGAGAGGCAGTAGTAGTACCATAATTGAAATGGATATACAAAAGCAACAAACTGTACAAGCTAATGGAGCAACATGACAGAGACTGGTTGAACCATAGTGCCCCATGGGAGTAGGAGGTATCTTATATTACACGCCTTATATCAGCAACGCGCCTTATATTGGGAACCGCAAATATGAAGCAATAGTAGGTAATTTCCTATGGTGCATGCAGCTGCACCCATTAATGTGTACTGTATGAGATGTTTCAACTTTCAACAACAGTCGATAATAGGTAAATCACTCACAGCATGTGGAAACATATTCCATGAAAAAATACAGGATTGGCGTGTGAGTAGAATGCACACTTCACTTCTATCTACCGTACTCTCAATTTTCCTCTCCATGAGTGCCTTGTGTAAGGAGAGATGAAGAGTTTTGTGTCACGGGGGCACTATTGGAGGACTTTCGGTAGATGCGCAGGGCAGTCCATCCATTCAATTTGCGTCGGAAACGTTTCTTTGCGCTACCCAGTTTTTTTTGCGTCTCCGGACGGTGCAGAGGCATCAGACAGCACGTTCAGTCGCTCGTTGTCCTCATTTTTTAGCGCCGCTCGCATATCACACCAAATAAGATCGGGAGAGTCAGTGGCTCGCTGCTCGTGTCTTAACCAAAACGTATAAAGTTTGGCTTGCCTAAAACAGGTCGAGCAATTTCACTCCGAATCAGTAGTGCTCGCGCTCTTACGGTTACGTTTGCCAAAGCGCAGGAAGTTGGGCTTCCGTGCCTTCGCGCTCCATGTGCTCTCCGCTCCTTTTTCCAAATCTGAAAAAATGGCACGAAATTTAAATGATTGACATTTGAATTATTTTTTTTGTTTGGTTAGCGTTATGTTTTGCCTCAAAAAGTTCGGGTCTTGCGCTCGTTTGCCGAATCTGAGGAAGTTGGGGTCTTCGCGCTTGCCGAAACGCAGAAAGTTTGGGTCGGCCGCATTTCTGCCCCATCTGAGGAAGTTGGTATCTTGCTCGGGGCCTTCGCGCTTGGGGATATTTCAGGAAATTCGGGTCTGTTTTGCCGAATCGCAGAAAGTTGGGGTCTGGAAGCGACTTCTCAGTTTTTTTTGGCGCAAATTGTTAGATCTTTCTTGTACCAATACCATTGCGTGCCGACATCGAATGAAGTCCGGCTTGGGCTTGGCAAGCGCTCTCTTCGCCAAAAACGTTTGATCGCTCGCTGCGAAAACGGGTTTCCCCAGGATCAAACCTTCCACAAAGTTGTCGGGGTTGCAAGCATCGCCAACGACCTCGTCGGACCACTTGTCTTTCCTCGTCGGTGAAAACCGTGTCGTAGATGGCACAGAACTGCGGCTCCGCGGTATCGGCTTCTCAGCCACGCAGCACGGAGAGGTTGCCTCAATC
Source organism: Paralinhomoeus sp. GSCO2_6 (assembly GCA_030248085.1). Lineage (NCBI taxonomy): Eukaryota > Metazoa > Nematoda > Chromadorea > Monhysterida > Linhomoeidae > Paralinhomoeus > Paralinhomoeus sp. GSCO2_6. The sequence goes on along the minus strand of JASAMY010000865.1, from coordinate 36,092 downwards.
TGGAATTCGGCGCTTTTCGTCCGTGTGATGCAGAAGAATTACTTGGTGCGTCGTCAGTGCGGGCGCTGTGATTTTCAAAGGTCTTCGCACTTTCGAAGGTCAAAGGTCGTCCGGTGTAGGTATGATTGATAGATCGAGCAGTATAGGTACCTAAGTGTTTTTTTCTCCCTGAGCCAGTTGTAAACCTGCAAAACCTTGCTTCGTGATCAAAATACAAAACAAAAGAAATTGCTCAATGGTGCAGCTGTCGACATTTATGCAACTTGTCCGTTGAAAACTTCGAAAAAACTTGACTTGACTTACGAGACGCACTCCGGTCAGCAGAGCGCAGAGGAGCGGTGCTCTCAGCGCCAGGTTCTTCATACTGTTCGTCCTTTTGCCTTCGGCCTCCTCAAAGTGCTGATTCATTGAAGTCCCCGAGACCTATATACTCGCCTTTTCTCCGCCGCTTATCAAGTTACGCCCCACGCGCAGCTGTGGCCCAGCCCAGTCAAGCCGTGGCTTTTGTATGCCGGCCAGCAGAGACCCCGTCAACTGCGCTGCTTTCAAAGACGCTTCCCTTTGCCCCAATGATTCGTACGTAGTTCTTTAGAAGCGGCCTGGTTGCGTGGACGATCGCTAATTCGATCGGCAGCTGATCACCGTGTCCGGCCCCCCCGTCTGACTTCCGCGTTGCACGCACGCACGCACGAACCGATTGGGACGGACGGACTAACGGCATACCTGTAGTAACCGTGTCAGAGCGATTGGGGGGTGGGGTCGCTGGAGTAACAAGTGATGGATGGGTGGGTAGCCGACCTTTTTTTAACTTATACTGGTGCTTTTTGGTCAAAAATGGGTCTAAATAAGCTTCAAATAGCTGTTTTATTGCCATATAACACTGAAAACACCAACATTTTCGAACTTTTATCGTTATAGACATGGTGAAAATCCATCGAGAATTTTTTTGGGTGGTTGGGGGGGGGGGGTGTTGGAAAAATAGCGGGGGGGGTAACCCCCAAAGCTCCCCCCAGTTACCGGTATGACTAACGGTCGGACTTTAGAACGTGAATCGACGGACACACTACGAAGTGTTGTTGTTACACAGACTACTAAATTGTTGTGAGCGCGTTGTACAATGTGCATTAATGGGTGAACTACAATACGCGTAGAATGCAGCATTGAACGGTGACGCAATTCACGACGCGCACGCAGCACACCCACACTACGCGCGCGCATTTGCACCGAATGAGGGGGGGGGGGGGGAGGGGTGACTAGTGACATCGACATCGGTATTTCATTTGCCGATCGCCGAGTAGTTCACAGTGTGAACTTCGCAAAGTGTGTTCTTCCCCAAAATTCCAGCGTCTGTACACTCTTCCTCTTGGAATCGCGTGCGTGCGCGTCATTTTTGCCCTTTGGGTTACACCTCTGCGTCACGCACGCAAGATTAGGTACATACATACGTAGGTACAGGCCTGGGCTAGGTATTCGAGACTAATTAGCACGCCTCGTCACGAACTGTCCCTTGACCTGGAGTGTTTTCTCGCCCGCGTCGATGCCAAACGCATCACATGTCGTCACCAGTGCATCTGCGTCAACTGTCAACAAGTTGTCGTGCGCGCTGACATTTATATCAACGGCCGTTTTGCGGCTTGTTAGTGGTTTAATCGGCACAAGTGGCGAAGCTGCGCAATTCCCCCCCCCCCTACCCTCGCCCCCGGTCCCGCAGTGCAACAACAGTTGTCGTAGTACCTACCTACCTGCGTAACTCGTTCTCGCGCGCCCCCACCCAGCCAGGGTGTCATTTATTCGTAGCGCTCACCAATCTCTCTAGACATTCGCGCGTTTGTCGAATGCGCGCGCGCTCGCGGTTGCGCCCCAATTCCCTCGCGGCCGGCCAACCAAACAACGTCGTCGTCGGGCGGCGACACGGGCGATTAAATATGCCGCGCATCCGTGTCTGGCGCCGCGTCGTCGCGCCAGCCAGCCGCTAATGAGCGCTCGCTGCCAGCGGCCCTCTCTCTGACGTCTTGCTTTTCACTCGGATAATTGGCGCTACCTACCCAGCTGGTACGGCGCGCGCCGGCCACCCGGTAGAGCCGCCAAACTTGCTCGTCTTGGCTCGCCTCCTCTCCGCCAAAAGGGAAAGGGGCTCTAAGTGGACTGACTTTGCGCGCACGCGCAAAGCCAATCGGATTGTCGCCGTCGTAAGCCGGCCTGAGTCAGCGCCGCTTTGGCAACCGAATTCGCTGATTCAGCAAAGCTCGTTCCTCCTAGAGAGCAGGCGCGTCGTTCTTACTCACTTCCTCACTCTCTTTCTCTCTGCCCACCAAACATACATACGCTCCATTTCCAGAAGCCACACCCAAAAAATGGGAAAGCCACTGCTGCTGCTCGTGGTGGTGGTGGTCGCGGCGTCGCAGGCGCTGCTGTCGGAAGGATTCTTTCTGCGGCGCTTCGCCGACAGGCGGATGGCCTTCTTCAAAGACCGACCCTCGGGTTTCTGGCCATCGCCGCACCGGGCGCGGGCGCTGCCCACCAGAATCGGGGGCGACGTCATCTTGGGCCGGAGACGGAAGCGAGATCTGTGGAGTTGAGTCAACGAGCTTCCCTGCCTGCTGAATCGACTCGCTTCAACTACGCCGACCCGGCCAGCGAAACGACTTACTGTACTTATGAAACGCGGTTCTGGTCACACTACAGTCCCATGCCATGCCGATGTGATGCTTGTTGAGCTTAGGTATATGATGTGCAGGGTGGTGCTGTCGCAAAGTTTTGTAGTCTGTGTACTACATCGCAAACCCTAGTGTGTCTCTGCACGTACGTTAGGTGTCAGAGCAGGTGAGCAGGTTTTGCGATGTGTAACTGAAAAGTGCACGCACACAGCTATGTGTTTGGTGTGTGCATTGCGCAAGGCGCGGCGTCTGCTTTATGCGAACTTTTGCTCTACCAAAGAGACGATCGTTGCATGGTGGAAAAATCTGGAAAGGAAATTGTTGGCTTGGCGCACAATGCGATCAGATAACAAAATCACAATCAATCACACAATCAGATAATCAGATAACAGATAACACAATCAGATAACAAAATTGAGCTACTGGATTTTGTTAGGAACGGTAACGGGGGGGGGGGTGTGGGGGGGGGGGGTCAATTTCAAGAATGGGATTGCGATATGAAAGGTTCCATTGTGAGTGTAGTTCTGTTGCCGCCGACCGCACGAAGGGGGGGGGGGGAGTTTCGTCTGTACTTAAAACACTGCGCGCGCACACGCTTGTGTACACTGTCACTCCGTCTCACATCTCAAGTACAGACACAGAGAGCCAAGGACGGATGTATTGTCTTGGCAATTAAGGCCATTTCCTCATATAAGGGGCGGGGCGGGGGCTAATGTTTATGGTGGGGGGGTGGGGGTAACAGCACATAGATTTAATGGTCCCAGGGGCTAATTGCAATGGGAGCGCTGATTAAAAGGTTTACAGTATTTCGAGCCCGTTTTGTGCGAAAAGAACCACCATGTATTCGCACGCCCCCTTCTCGGTACAGTCGGTGGTACCTACAGCAAACGTGTCCAATTCGCCGCCTTTTGACATGCGGTCGTCTCTTCGACGTAATACGCCACGAACGATCGCCAATTATTGGCTCGGCAGCTGCCGTGCAGCCAATGCATAAAAGAGCGCTGGCCGGCGCGGCTAATCTACGAGCTCCCCTCATAGTGGTGACGTATATACGGATGGTAGCGGGCCGGCTTGACCGACCTTCAAATTTTTGAGTGTTGCCCGATCACGGCTCGGGATATTTTAAAACGCACACATTTTTCCTTTGTTGTTGCAGTATATGTCATAAGTAGCGTGACTTTACTATTTCAAAACATTTCCTGCCATCGATTTTTATTTCTGTTTCTATGTACCGTAAACCCTATAATTACCCCCCCTATAATTAGCCCCCTCCCCCTATAATAATACACCCTCCCAAGACCACTTTGAGTTAATAAGCCCCCCCCTATAATTACGCCCCCTCCCTAAATTAACCGTCGTCTAAAAGGCACATGTTTCCATGTCTGGGTGTATGTATGGTCGCGTATGTGTGTGTATGTACACGTATGTGTATGTGAGACTGTGTGAGAGTGTGTTAGAGTGTACCAACGTGTGTGCACAGCGCCTTTTTCCGTTAAAAATCGCCTCCACGCGCCTTTTTCCCCACACATCTTCCCACTCATCGACACTTCCAGTTTATAAGCCCCCCCCCCCTATAATTGCCCCCCCCCCCCCCCCCCCCCTATAATTATAACCCCTCCAAGAGCTGGAACGAAAAAATTAGCCCCCGGGGGGCTAATTATAGGGTTTACTGCACCATGCAAGCACTGCGCGTGCCGCATCGCACACACCGTAAATTGTACGCACGCACGCACGCACATGGACGCATTATTCACGCGAACTAGCCGGTGCATAAATTGTACATACCTACATTTGTATCTCTACAACGAGTATTGCGTCTGATAAATGCATCGATTTCTTTTTCGGGCCGAGCCGGAATGCGGCTGGCCGTTGCCATCTCTAAATGTTTTGCGTTTGGGTGCCACCCCCCAGTAAACGTGGAGTTTACAAGGCGGAACGTCATTATGCAAAGGCATTCGAAAGAGTGGCTACTGCCAATTCTGCTGTTCTCTCTCGCTGTGATCGCTGCTCTGGTGTGTTGTTGCTTGGAGCTCTACGCTTGCGTCTACGACAGGCAACAGCAGAACTTGAGACAGGTAAAAAGGAGACGATTATTTAAACGATTTGTAACCATGTAGTAATACTACATGAGTTTGTGTACTTTGGATTCTGTTACAGTATTTAGTATCGCGCGCTTTTTACACAGTTTAACGCAGTGAGCACAGATCAAGGGGATAAAATGGGCCAAACCTCCCAAAACTTTAAAAGGCGAATTCGTTTAGTGTCTGGGTGTATGTATGGGCGCGTGTGTTTGTGTGTCGGTACACGTATGTGTATTGTGTACGTGTGTGTGACAGTGCACCGACGTGTGCGCGCAGTGTTTTTTCCTAATAGGTATTTCTATTAAAACCCCCCTCCACGCGCTTTGCGACAACACAGCTTCCCAAACATCGACCTTTCCAATTAGTTTGCCCTCAAAATTAGCCCCGCCTATAATTACACCCCTCCTATGGCCCGAATAGTAATTAGCCCCAGGGGCTAAAAATCGGGTTTACGGTAGGCACTTTCCTGTGCGTCTGCCTGTTAGATGCATTGAAAGGCGCAGGTACATATATTTAGATATGTCAAACGCACGATTTTGTTAGATCTCTTCAGGCGGAAATAATTGCCGCCGAAAGGAAGGTGACGGAGAGAATGAAGTTCTCAGCGACAAGCAATCAGCACTCAACACCGGTTTGATTAGGAGCGAACAAGTGATCTGTGACTTCATAGATAACAGAGCATAATTCACGCGTGCGTGCACGTGGCAATGCCACGGTGGCATACTCGAAGTACGACGGATACTGTGTAGTACATGCGTACCTAGTGGTGCATGCATTTCGATGGCTGAGCGATGCAGTAAACAATATTGAGTGATGCACAGAAAACCTCGATTTCTAAATGCACGGGCAACTAACTTGTTCGGATGTAGAGTCGGGCAAATAAGAATCTTCGAGTGAATCGATACAGTATTTTAAAGATCAATGGTCGTAGTTTGGAATGGTTGCGCCTTCAACGTCGAAAAGCAAGCCACAAGCGATTTTGGATTGTTTGTTATAAATTGCTTAATTGAAAGAAAACTGTTATACGAAGAACAGCAGAAATTACAGCGCGCTCAGTTGCATTTATATTCTGTGTTATTTTGCTCGTTTTCACTGACATGAATTCACCGAAATGCAGCGAACGTGTCTGGAAACGTGGCCTGTTTTCGGCGTATATTTCGAAACTACTGTAATGTGGCTAAGGTAGCGGTAAAGGCCGGAAATGATTTCAATATTCACCTTATACTTTCAGTTTTTTAGCTATTTTTCCTGTTAAAATTTTCTTTTGCGACGAGCAGCGAGTGTTTTTGTTGCGGCTTCCTATTTGCAAAATGTGTTTCGAACCGCTAACGGCCTTGTTTATCTTGCGTTCACTATAGGACCGGTTGGGAACGGCACTCTTTACACCCAACACGCTACCGTAGTGGGCCTAAATAAATTGCACTGTTATGTTAAGCATTTTTGGCGAATTTTAGAGTTATTCGCTGCGAACGATACATCTAAGCGCACAGTAATTTTGGCGCCGCGGCTTAGATTGCATTTCCAGTTTTGACTGTACGTTTGTGCGTTGGCGGTTTGTCTTGTCAAGTTGCCAAATCATTTTTTTGTTTGGCAAAGAAGCCTGCGCCTTTCCAGAATATATTTAAAGGATTGCTCGATTTTTAAGCGGCGCTTTGCGTTCTGTGTGCAAATTTGATACTCTTTGTTTTGTGTCTTTGGGAATTTGCCGTTTTGTGAAAATTGCGAGAAATGACGGTTTTAATTTTCTGTCCAACCAAACCTGTGTGCGTGCTTGTTGCGCTGTCATTCGCCTCTCTTCTTTTCCGCCGGGCTTGCTTTGTGTTAGGTTGACGCGTTGTTTTGTCCTCATTTAAAATAGAAAGGGCATTAGACAATAAAATATTAATAAACCCATTTAATTCAGCATTTTCCTCAAGAGGAAGGTGCAGAAAGCGGAGAGGCGCGGAGGAGCGGAGAGGTGCGGAGGAGAGGCGGCGGCGGCGGCGGAAGTGTCGACGACCATCCCTGACCATCCGGATCGAAAATTGAAAAATTCTTTGAATTTTAAAATTAAAGAGGAAAATCTGAAAAAATGAGCGGCGGCAGCAACGAGTGCTACGAGTGCCACCAGATGGGCCACTTCGCCCGCGACTGCCCCGTCCGCAAGGCGCGCGGCGGCGGACCGCCCGGCGGCGGCTCTGGTGAAATTAAAATGATAAAAAATATATTAAATACTTTAAATTTTAAAATTCGGTCTTCTCTTAGGCTGCTACACGTGCGGCGGCCCGCACATGGCGCGCGACTGCCCCCAGAAGCCCCAAGGCGGCGGCGGTGGCGGCGCGGTGAATTTTCTTATTTTCCGAAATTCCGATTTGAATTTTTAAATTTAAAATTTGCAATTGCAGTGCTTCAACTGCGGCGAGCAGGGTCACATCTCGCGCGAGTGCTCGCAGGCGCGTCGCGGCCCCGGCGGCGGCGGCGGCGGAGCGGTTGGAGTTCAAAATTTAATCTGAGTTTCAAATTAAAATTTTAAATGTAAAATTTTAGTGCTACAACTGCGGCGAGGAGGGCCACTTCAGTCGCGAGTGCACCAAGGAGCGCCGCGGAGGCGGCGGCATGGGTGGCGGTGGCGGCGGAGGAGTGAGTTTTTAAATTAAATGAATTTAAATTTAATTGAAAACAAAACAACAAACGGCTAGTGGAAACAACAGAAACTCTTGTGATTGAGTTACATACGCTGTCTTTGCACAGTTCCCCAATAAAAAATGGTTGTACTTTCCTGCGAGTCAAAAATTCTCGGTTTTCCCTGTAATTAAGTTGTGTGGTATGTAATGGTCTAATTAGTGTTTAATTTAACTAATTGCTCTCGGTCCAGTGCTACAACTGCGGCCAGGGCGGTCACTTCGCCCGCGACTGCCAGCAGCCGCGCCAGTGAGGCGTGAAGATCCCAAGTCAATCCCGAAACGACACCTTCCCCCTACTGCTCGGGTTTGTACGTGCGCGTACGTGCGTGCGTGCCGTCTTTTATTGGCTCGTTGCCAATTTCAGCTCGTCGTTCCACCCGCCAGCGCTCCGTCTCCAACCTCTCGGCTAAGAATTTCACAACTCGCAAAACAATTCCAGCGAATTTTTGTTTTAAATTTAAAAGAATTTCGCTCGCTGTCTCCTCCCCACCCCTGCCTCGTTTCGCGTTGATTCCTTGCCCCCTGCCCCACCCCCCTCCCCCAACGGAACAGATATTTCCGAAAACCGCGTCCCTCTAGAGGTGAATTCTTTTGTGTTATTTTTTTTTTTGAATTCTGAAAAACACGAAATATTGGCGATTAGTTGGTTGCTCGCGCGATTTCCTGCCCCCTTTTCTTCTCTAGAGTTTGGTTCCGTTCGTCTTGTTGTTGACGAGAAAAAAGTGGCAGAAAATTCTGATTGCGCGATGCATTGTTGTTGGCTTTTTGTTCTTTGCGTACCTATATTTGATACGAATTACTGCAATGTCCCTTTGGGAGGGGGGGGGGGCAAAATCGGTAGTGGTAGTCACAGTTCTTTTCTAGAGCTAAAACGACAATTGGTTCGAAAAAAAGTAATATTTGATTGGATTAAAAGGACACTCGTAATAGGTTGAAACGGTTCTTAAATGGGGTGGTGTTCGGTGCATATGGTGGTTGTGTAGATGTACGGTGATGTAATTGTGCATACGCAAATATGTAATGGTCAGATTTGCAGCTGCTGTCCCACCCGCCAGTAAACATAATCGCGTAAAGTTGTTTCGCTTGCGTAAGCTTTTGTCAACAGCAAACACTTTACAGTGCATTCCGCGGGCGGTGAAAGTGGGCAGAATACAGAAAATGAGAGCACGGTGACGTGTTCTGTGCAACCCCTGCCACTACTGGTACGGGTTCCTTGTTCTGGAGAGAATAAAGAGTTGAAAAGGGCACTTTTGTTGGTGATTGTACTAGGTGGGTATCGTGAGATGGGAAAGCAAATGGTGATGGCGTAGTGCTACGGACGAAGCGTTTTTAGAGTCGGTTGTTACAAGCGTCTAGTTGCCCTGCGTCGTCTACCGGATTCAGCAAAAAAGGACAAGGTGTGGTTTTCGTTTCGAGTTTTTGTGTATTTCTCTCGATTGGAAGTTGTAAGTGTCCTGCACTGATTTGCCGTGCTACTTGATCTGTGTCCCAACTTTCAACAAATTCCTTGTAATCGAGTTTTGTATTTTACTCTGTTAGAAGGTTCTAACATTGTCTAACCCGGGTGGGTGGAATTGATGCTCACTTGACGGGTGCGTTCGCAAGTTTGGGGAGGGGTGGGGGGGGGTGCGTATGTTAAGGCCGATTTACAGCCGCCGGACCCGGACCCGGTCACGGACTCGGACCCGGCCCCGGACTCGGACACGGAGTCCGTCGGTCAAAAGGCGCGTTTACAGCTGCCGGACTATCCGCCGGTCTTTTTTTAGAAATGCGCGTCTACACCCTCTTTTGAACGGGTACTTTTGTCGGTACGGTAGAAAACAATTCGAAACAAGCATCAGCGCGACGACCGGCCAGCTCAACAGCGCCACCTCAGAGCTCAGCGAAAACACTATTATGAAAGAAGAACAAAAATTACGTTCAATTCTAGCTCTCCCGCCCGGCAGCAGCGGCAAGAAACTTCCAAGTGCGCTGTCAGAAACTTCCAAGTGCGCTTTCATAAACTTCCAAGTACCAAAACTTGCGCAATATCTGTACTCGGAAGGCGTTTCCGCCAGATTCAAAAAAAGACCGCGGACTAGTCCGCGGACTTTATTGAAAGTTGGTCAACTCGAGTCCGGCGGATAGTCCGGCGGACTATCCGGCGGCTGTAAATCGAAAGACCGGGTCCGCGAGCGGGTCCGGCGGATAGTCCGGCGGACTATCCGGCGGCTGTAAATCGGGCTTTACGGGGGACTCGTCAGTCGGGCATCATCCCAGCCCCCTATCGGTGTTCAAGCTGTCGAAATCTTGAAACAGATTTTTCCGCCTTTTCCGTGATTTTTTGGCTGCAAAACAACTGTCCGCAAAACTCCCACATTTAGTTCCAGTTTGTTGCCCCCCCCCCACCAACTCGGCCTAGCGTCGGTTTACACGTTGCTTGGATTTGGGGGCGGGGGCAGGGGAGCGTTGTTGCTCAGCGCTCAGTTTTATAAAAAAATGCCCGTTTCAGAATAAGCGTTTTTTGTAGAACGCCTAAAGTGTCGTAGAACGCTTAATTTTCTTTTGAACACCGATTTTTTTAGAATGGGAGATATGCCGCTGCCTCGGATTCTCGCCGACGAGGTTGGTTAAATGGGTCGTTTATTGTTTTTATTGCAAACTGCTTTGTAGTTTAAAAAGTGGGTTAAGTTTTGCAATATAAGGTGTCACACGTTTGTGGAAACCCGCCGTGTTACATGTACAGGCGGCATTCCACTAATGACGGTATGTGATGTCCAAGCATTGACTTGCCTCTAAAATAGCAAACAGAAGCTTTATTGCTTCGTTTCTTGGCTTTATTTACGTGCAGGGATTGCATGTCGGCAAGTTGTCCCTTCAAAGCATAGGTGCAGATTGGGTCCGAACGAAGGGTGTGTCCAGCCTCCCGGAGTTCGAGGGGTGGGGGGGGGGGGTCTAGAGCCCTGTGTAAAATGTCCCGCGTTGGAAATTGTGGATGGGGAGGGGCGAAATGGAAAATGTTGCACAAAAATGGCGCCTAAATGGGTACTTTTTGGTCCGAAATGAGTCAAAACTGCGCTTTTAGGGGTTTTGGGCCACACCACACTACACTGAAAAGGTTGTAAAAACACGCATCTTTACGGATTTTTTTATTATTGAGCAGGGGTTTCCTGCTAATTATGCAGAATGGCGATGGTCAGTGGGGCGGGGGCCAGCCACTCCGCGACAATCAGAGAGTGGCGCAATCCCCGAAATGTTTCTTGACGTTTTTGATTCATTGCAGAAGAAAGACGTAACAATTTGTCATTGGAATCGGTACGATTGCATTGTAGTTGGAGCGCGGCCCCGTGGTGCGCCGGGAGATGACGGCCGAGGAGCAGGCGGCGCAGCTGGCCCTCGACTTGGCGGCCGCGGAAGAGGAGGCGGTGGCCGCGGCCGAGGAGGCGGCCGCGGCTGAGGAGGCGGCCGAGGCGTTGGGGGACGAAGCCGGCGAGCGAAACTGAGTGAGGACGTGCACTGCATTTTGAAGCCAATCCAACTAACTACGTACCTGTACCCTATCCACCCTTTGAATCGTCATGGTCAATGGTCCATAGTCAAATAACGCGCCAGTGTGCTGCTTGACAGAATGCTCTAAACAACGGTTTGTGCTAACCTATACTAGAATGCCGTACGGGTTGTGTAATGAACCATGTTGGATGCAATTTTTTGTGCAGAGTGATACTTATACTTGCAAATGTTCGGTGCTTCCCCCCCCCCCCCTACTGCTCGGTGTGTCCGTGCGCGTGCGTGCGTGCGTGCCGACTTTTATTGGCTTTTTTGTTCAATTTCAGCTCGTCGTTCCACCCGCCAGCGCTCCGTCTCCAACGTCTCGGCTAAGAATTTCACAACTCGCAAAACAATTCCAGCGAATTTTTGTTTTAAATTTAAAAGAATTTCGCTCGCTGTCTCCCACCCCTGCCTCGTTTCGAGTTGATTCCTTGCCCCCTGCCCCCGCTCTCCCCCAACGGAACAGATATTTCCGAAAACCGCGTCCCTCTAGAGGTGAATTCTTTTGTGTTATTTTTTTTTTTGAATTTCGAAAAGCACGAAATATTGGCGATTAGTTGGTTGCTCGCGCGATTTTCTTCCCCCTTTTCCTCTCTAGAGTTTGGTTCCGTTCGTCTTGTTGATGACGAGAAAAAAGTGGTAGAAAATTTTGATTGCGCGATGCATTGTTCTTGGCTTTACGTTCTTTGCGTACCTATATTTGATATGAATTACTGTAATGTCGCTCTGAGGGGGGGGGGGCGTCAAAATCGTCCACTCAATCTGATGGTGGTAGTCACGGTTCTTTTCTAGAGTTCTTAAATGGGGTGGGGTTCGGTGCATATGGTGTGGTGGTTTTGTAGATGTACGGTGATGTAACTGTGCATACACGCAAATATGTAATGTTCAGGTGTATTTGCAGCTGCTGTCACACCTGTCAGTAAACATCTCGCGTAAAGTTGTTTCGATTGCGTGAGCTTTTGTAAACAGCAAACACTTTATCCCTGCATTCCGCAGCTGTGACTGTGACTGACAAATCCAGTCACAACCCCCGAAAGGATGCTCAACAAATTGGGACGGAGTGTAAAGCTGCTTAGAGCGTGCCGGTCGGCGCAGGTGAATTTGGCGCTGCTTTGATTTTATGGGGCGCACGCACGCGCGCGCGTTTACCAAGGTTACTGTAAAGTCGTTGTTTGGCGTCCCTTGGGGGGGGGGGTCTGTTGAAAGATGGGCTTGTATGAAAGCCATTCCCCCAGAAAGGTTTCTTCGACCCATCCACTAGCGGATCCAGACGGGGGGAGAGGGGGTCTCCCCCTCCTGTCTCCCCCTCCATTTAGGGGGGAAGGAGGGGGAGAAGTAGGAAAGAAGGGCGAGCGCAAGGGGAAACTTTACGTTTTCCTACGTTTTCCTTGGATTACGGCACTCAAAACCGCAAAATTTTTGCCTGCGGCGCTGTGGTTCTCTTCCAACTAACGTTTGACTCCTAAGGGAGCTAAAAATCCCGACATTTTTGTCTATTCTATGGTTGTGTAGTTTGTGCGGTGAAAAGTTTGACCTTTTCCCCCCTCCGTCAGCAAATCCTAGATCCGCCAGTGGACCCATCCGCTCTTAAAATTGGCCCGAGCACGTATTACTTTTGAATACGGTAGCCTACTACCACACCTTGCTGTTGTCACCCCCCCCCCCCCCCTGCACTGAGCTACTCCCCCTCACTTCCCACTCAGAAGCTAAATGGGTTGCATCTCCATGCACAGTATGTGTTGTTCATCCATGATTTTTCTATGATTCGTTCTATGAATCGTTGATTTTTCTAGCCCGCGCATCTTTACCACCCCCCTCCCCTCCCCCAAGACGTACACATTAGGTGGCTCTAATTTTGATATCTAATTATTGCACGTATAATGTTGATCTGCTTGTAATTGTATTAATCTCTAGATTTTGACGGCTCAACCGTGCCGATGGCTGAATCTACACGAATTTCACGCGAAAACTTTGCTCAAAAAATACAACTGCACCATTCAAGAGTTTATCACTGCGGCCAGCGCGCAAGAGGCAAGAGAAAAACTCGCAAATTTTGGTTAGCCAAATTTTATTTTCTTTCAGTTTACGGCGTTATTTATGGCCAACCTAAAAGCTTCATTAATGTCTGTTTAATGAACTTTTATCGAATTTATTTATATGCAAATTGAAAATTTATGTACAACTACAAGTCTCCGATTTTGGCAATGGAAAACTAACAGAGTTCAATTTCCTATTTCTAACTCAAATTTTGTTTTCTGACTTTTTTAGATTTTGCCGAATATGTCGTGAAGGCGCAAATTCTGGCGGGTGGACGGGGCAAGGGATCGTTCGATACCGGTTTCAAGGGAGGCGTGCACTTGACCTCCGAGTCAGTGGGTCGGCGGTTCGAATCCCGCTGGCGACAATTCTTTTTTCGTTGTTTTTTCAGCAAAGAAAAAGTGGTGAGCTTGGCGAGCGAGATGTTGGGTCGCAGACTGACGACGGAACAGACGAGCGAGGAGGGCGCAACCGTGAATACGGTGGGTTTTTGCGTGGTTGCTTGCGACATATGTGACATTTGCAGGTACAGGAAGGTATGAGCGCACGTACGCACGCACATACATGTAGCCGGGTCTGGCCGATTGGAAGGCGGAGAGGGCTCCCTCGTGCAAAGGTTGGGGAGGGGCTATCCAGATAGATAGCGTCATTCAGCTTTGTTGTGGTCGTATAACACTGAAAAGTACCCAAAAACAGTGAGCTGGACTCGCTCTTCTTATCGTTTCAAAAACGTTACGTGAATTCCGTGAGGGAGACCCTCCCCCAAGTGACGACGAGTATGCTGCTCACGCACCGGCACGCACGCACGCACGCACGCACGCACACACGCACGCACGCACGCACGCACGCACGCACGCACGCACGCACGCACGCACTCAGCACGCACTCAGCACGCACGCACGCACGCACGCAAGTGGCTCGGCAGGTGCTGATCTGCGACTCGGTGTTGCTGGTGAGGGAGGCGTACGTGGCGCTGTGCGTCGACAGGCGTCGGGGCGCGGCCGTCGCCGTCGTCAGCGCCGTCGGCGGCGTCGACATCGAACAGCTCGCCCAACGACAACCCAGTGCCGTCTGGACGGTCCTCGATAAAAAAATTGACTAATTAGTTTGCGGAGAATTTGCAAAGAATTGAGAAATTCAGGCGGAGATCGACCCGACCTCGGGCATGACCCGGGAGTTGGCCTTGCGACTGGCGGAGTTTATGGCGTTCGAGGGGGAATACAGAGAGCAGGTGGGTTGAGAGGTACCCCAGAACTTGGGAATTGTGGACCCCTCCCCCCCCACCTTCCAGAATGACGGCACCCCTCGGGTTTTTGACGCAAAAGTAGCTGGTAGTCTCCTCGTCCCTCGTCTTTGTTTCCCCCTCCCCCGCTCCTCCACCATCGGTTGTAGTGTGGGTGGTGGGTTGTTTCTCATAGACTGGGTGGTTTACGGTAACTGGGGGGGGGGATGTTGGGGACCATTTGCACGTATGTGTACACACAGCAATTATGCGCTTTCACTCCTAATCCTGCATCATTTCACTACTCGTGCCGCAGCAAGTAACAGTCATTGGAGGACTATCCCGCTAGGTATGCACGGTAAACTGGGGGCTATATTAGTGGTTTCAATCATACCTGTACTGGGGGGGGGGCGGTGGGCCCCCCGCTATTTTTCCAACACCGACCCAACCCCCCCCCCAGATTTTTCCCAAAGGATTTTCACCATGTCGAAAATGGTAAAGGGAGTAAATGTTGGTGTTTTTCAGTGCTTTTCAGTGTTACCGTAAATCCTCCAATAGTGCCCCCGGTGCACTATTTTTTCAACCTCTCCTTACCCGGGGGCACTATTGGAGGGGGGGGCACTATTGGAGGGGGGCTTCTATTATTTCAACCTAAAAATTTTGAATGGTAATGCTAGTTTCGCTGTCAAAATTGCCGATTTTTCGGTGATTTTGATCACTTTTGCCACATTTAATGGTTGATTTACCGTTAATAGTTGCTGAAACGTACTATTATTGGTTAGTAGTAGTGTGTATACACGATATAAATGTACCTACCACTATATTTTTGCCCATAAAAGGCACATGGCACAGCATAGCCCTTACCCCCCGGGGGCACTATTGGAGGGGGGCTCTATTATTTCAACCTTGCCGTACCCGGGGGCACTATTGGAGGGGGGCACTATTGGAGGGGGGTTGTATTGGAGGATTTACGGTATATGCCCATAGAACAGCTAAATAACACTATTTAGAGCCTATTTATATTCATTTGTGACCAAAAAGTACCAGCATAAGTCAAAAAGTTGTCGGCTACCCCCCACTTTTTGCTCTGGCGACCCCCCCCCCCCCGGAATTTGGCCATTTTGCCCCCCCCCCCCCACTCTGCCAGACCCGGTTACAGGTATGGTTTCAATCGGCCCATAGGGGGGGGGGCAATTAATCAATTCACGGTTTCGTGTCTCGTCCGTCTAGGCTGCGACCGAGCTGGAGTGCCTGTACCGCATGTTCGTGGAGACGGACGCGACGCAGCTCGAGGTCAACCCCTTCTGCGAGACGGACCGGAAAAGGGGTACTCTGAATTAGAATTGAGACTGACTAACCAACTGACTAAACCAGCACTGACTGCTCAGGATATTTACCATGCTAAATGCGCTTTTAAGTGGATTTTTTCAAATTAATAGAACAATTTGTTGTTTTTGGGTAAAATATAGCTTCTGAGTCGCAAAAAGTCGATTAAATGGTGTTTAGATGGTACAATTAGTAGTTATTCATGCATAGACTTGCCTATTAGCACCAAAACCAAGCTCTTTTGGGGTTCCCAACTGGTTCCCAACATAGTGCGATACCGTACACGACCATTTAGAGGCAGCGGCTTTGTCCCATTTGACTAAAACGTTGCTAAATACGCTTCTAAAGGCTTTAGGGAAGCACTATTGGTTGTGTTCGACACTCTAATAGGCTAAAAGTATCTTAGAGTATCGGCATTTGGCACCAATGATGGTTCGCTCCTAAGTCAATTTAAAAATTTTTTTTTTTCGAATTAAAAAAAATGATTTTTTTATTGCAACCCTGCTGGGAGGTGTTTTCAGGCTCGTGAGCAGTATCTATTGTCCGAATGTGAAAAATTTCGCCTACGGCTCTATATTTTACGCAGCTACAGACCATTTTGGAGTCTCTCAGTCGAGCTCGTTTTCGGCCAAAAATTCAACAAATTTCGCCTGCGGTGCCGTGTTTTCAGCATTCGAAGCATTTTCTAGGTCACTATTGATCCTGGAAAACGGGAAAGTGTGTCAAATTTGGCCGTGCAGGTCACCCCCATAGACTTTTGAGAAATCCCAGATTTACCCCCCCCCCCCCTGGTCTTCAATGGTCAGTCGCACGTCACTGTTCTCAAACGAAAAACAGAAGGGGCAAGCGATAGTAAAACAGCCTTCGAAACATTTTTCTGCGCAGCATTGAAATTGCACCGTTGTTAGTTCAGTGTATTGCGTGGACGTCAAGTTGAACATTGACGACGGGGCGGAATTTCGGCAGAAAAGCCTGTTTGCGCTGGCCGACTATTCCGACTTGGACCCCAAGGAGCGACTGGCCATAGAAAAGGGACTCAATTACGTGCAACTCGACGGCAATATCGCCTGCTTGGGTAGGGTTTTTTTGTGTGCTCGGAAAAATTGTGATTAAAGCGAAATTTTTGACGCGGTTTTGTCGAGATTTTGTGAATTTTTATCTACTCGACAATGTGGGGGCATGTGTGTAGCTGCCCCCCCCCCTCACGCGTCACATCACGCATCACTGATCACCCCTCTCCAGATTGATAAAATTCGCGTTTTTGTGGCACTTTTGTGTGTTTTATGACAAAAACACCAAAATAACGCTATTGGGGCGGACTTTCACTTTCCCATGCAGCAGGACGGTCGGTTATCTTGCCAACGTGTACTTAGTAATTTGTAATTTACTTTATTCATTCCAACAAATGCGGCTTTAGTGAATGGAGCCGGCCTGGCCATGGCCACGATGGACCTGGTCCACCTGCACGGGGGCCAACCCGCGAACTTTTTGGACCTCGGCGGGGGCGTGAGTGAACGCCAGGTGCTGGAGGCATTTGAAATACTCACGTCGGACTCGCAGGTGTTTTTTTAT
Organism: Paralinhomoeus sp. GSCO2_6; assembly: GCA_030248085.1. Lineage (NCBI taxonomy): Eukaryota > Metazoa > Nematoda > Chromadorea > Monhysterida > Linhomoeidae > Paralinhomoeus > Paralinhomoeus sp. GSCO2_6. The sequence continues at coordinate 19,006 of JASAMY010000865.1, read as the reverse complement.
TTATTGTTTTTTTTTGCATTTATTCGCAACGTGCAACGTGCGTGCACGTGTGGTGTAGTGGTTAGCATCCAGGACCGGAATCCCTGAGACCTGGGTTCGAATCCCAGCACTGCAATCGGCTTTTTTCCACAACTCTTCAATTGCACAATTAAAATCGCTAAGACTTTAATTTGGATCTCTTCCTTTGGGCCCCCAACATTCTGCAATACCGTACATTTAGATTTATGGGAAGGAGATTTGACGCTAGTTGACCAAAACGTTGCTAAATACGCTTCTAAAGGTAAAGGCGTTTTGGAAGCTGTTGTGCAACCGGCGTGCGTGTCAGCAGGGCGCCTATACGCGTTTCTACGGCATTCATTTTTTTTTTGTGTAATTTTGCCTTTTTTATTTAGGTCTCCGCCATTTTGGTGAACATCTTCGGAGGCATTGTCGACTGCGCAACGGTCGCCAAGGGATTAGTGGGTGCCTTTAAGAAAATCGAGCTTACCGTACCGCTGGTCGTCAGGTTAGAAGGTGAGTGAATTACACTGGTTTTTGCGTGCATATATGGCTAGTCGTTTTATCTTGTGGCTCATGCTGCTGCTCTTTCTATGTGCCGCAAAATTGGTGATGCCCCCCCCCCCCGCCTTCCATGCCAGGAGGACGTAGTACTGATCATACCTGTAGTAACTGTGGGGGGGGGGGTTGGGGGCCCTGCAGAATTTTTCACCCCCCCCCCCAACCCTCCCCCCAGAATTTTCCCAAAGGATTTTCACTCGGTCTAAGACGATAAAAGTGAGTAAATGTTGGTGTATTTCAGTGCAGTTATATGACCATAAAACAGCTAAATAGCACTGTCTAGACCCTATTTATACCCATTTTTGGCCAAAAAGTACCAGTACAACTCAATAAATGGCCAGCTACAGCTACCCCCACTTTTTGCTCCACACCCCCCCATACATGTAACTGGGGGGTTGCCCACCCCCATGTCAAAAGTTGCCCCTCCCCAGCCCCCGCAACCCTCCCCCCCCCAGAATTTTTCGAAAGTTTTCCAACTTGTCTACAACTGTAAAAAGTAGTGCATTTGTCGTCTTTTTCAGTGTTTTTTTTTACCTAAAACAGCTAAATAGCGCTATTTATACCTATTTTAACCTATTTTTGACCAAAAAGTGCCTATTTAGACACTATTTAGGTACACTTTTTTACCATCTGACACCCCCTCCCTCTTCAAATCTGCTTACCCCCCCCCACACCCGCCCAGAATGGTCTCCGACCCTCCCCCCACTTAAAAAACCCGGTTACATGTATGCCCCCCCCCCAGAATTCGGCCATTTACTCCTCTCCCCCACTCTTCCAGACCCGGTTACAGGTATGGTAATTATCAGCAGAGACATTTCTTCAGTAGCCCCGGCCTTCTCCCAAGAAGCGCCCCCTGGGCGACTGTTAAGGTAGCGGTTACAAATGCAGTCGTAATTGATATCCATGCTCATGTCGCCAGCCAATAGCATAGAATGTAATCGGCTTTTTGAACTGGGGGGTGTGGGTGGGGGTAGCTTTTAGAATCGCAACAAAGTTGGCTTTACTGGGTAATCCGTGCACCCGACGTTACATATGTCCACGTCGAAACATTTACAAAAAAAATGATTACTTTTTCAGGTACCAATGTGAACCGGGCAAGGGAATTGCTGCGAGAGAGCGGCCTGCCAATAATCGCCTGTAGAAATTTCGACGAAGCGGCGAAAAGCGCCGTACACGCCATCGGCTAATTAATTGGTGCCCAGCTAGTTAATTAGCAGCCGTCGCTAATTGGCATTCAGATTAAGTCGCGCAGGGACACTGTTGTAGTACAGACTAGAGGCGCATGCGGCCTTTGGCCGCCATGTGTACGTTAAGGAATAAAGCAACTGATTTTGCATATGATGGTTGACGTGATCATGCTGTGCAAGCAGGTGCGCGATGGGCGTTCACACCGTTGACTGTTGGTAGCGCCAAATTCACTGCTGCTCCGTTGATCGTGATGGGCGTTCACCCCGTTGACAGTTGGTGGCACCAAATTCACTGCTGCTCTGTTGATCGTGATGGGCGTTCACCCCGTTGACAGTTGGTGGCACCAAATTCACTGCTGCTCTGTTGATCGTGATGGGCGTTCACCCCATTGACAGTTGGTGGCGCCAAATTCACTGCTGCTCAGTTGATCGTGGTGGGCGTTCACCCCGTTGACAGAATTTGGCCCAAATTCTGTGCTCCTCTGTGCGAGCGTGTGTGCGTGCGTGCGTGTGTGCGTGCGTGCGTGCACGTGCATGCGTGCGTGTACGTGCGTCGTGTGTGCGTACGTGCGTGTACGTATGTGCGTGCGTGCGTGTTGACAGTTGACAGTTGGTAGTGCCAAATTCACTGCTGCTCTGTTGATCGTGATGGGCGTTCACCCCGTTGACAGTTGCTGGCGCCAAATTCACTGCTGCTCTGTTGATCGTGATGGGCGTTCACGCCGTTGACAGTCGGTGGCGCCAAATTCACTGCTGCTCTGTTGATCGTGATGGGCGTTCACGCCGTTGACAGTTGGTGGCGCCAAATTCACTGCTGCTCTGTTGATCATGAGGGCGTTCACCCCGTTGACAGAAATTGGCCCAAATTCTGTGCTCCTCTGTGCGAGCGTGCGTGCGTGCGTGCGTGCGTGCGAGCGAGCGTGCGTCCGTGCGTCCGTGCATGCACGTGCGTGCGTGTACGTGCGTGCGTGCGAGCGAGCGTGCGTGCATCCATGTGTGCACGTGCGTGCATGCGTATATATATATATAATATATATATATATATATATATATATATATATATATAAAAATAAAAAAAATTAAATATATATATATATATATATATATATATATATATATTGTGAGTGCATGCGTGCGTGCCAATGCGCGTGCGCATGCGTGCGTTGCCACACATTACAGTGCTCGTGACGTCTAGCCGAGTCACTTGATATGCAATTCATCAATGCGCAGTTTATTTTCTATTTTCCAATTACGCAAGATACAATGTTCCACATTTACAGTATTTTTTTTTCAAAAAGCAGTTGGGGCTTTCACCCACTCCCCGAAGGGAGGCACTTGGCCCAGCTAGTTGAGCGTTGCCGCTTTTAGCAGTGACCTGCTGCCAAAAGGTGTCAACTGACCACGCAACATCACCCATGTGGGTGAAATTGCGCAGCCAGTTGGCAGCAAAATTTGCATAATTTGCATAATTTTCATTTGCATAATTATGCGGGAGCATGTGCAAATGACTCGTGACGTCGAGGCGAGTCTTTTGATGTGCAATTCACCCATGTGCAATTCGTTTGGTAGTGTTAATCTGTGCTGCAAACTTTGAAAATGCGCCATAAGTACGGTATAGATTTGCATATCAAAAATCGACCTTGCCCATGACCATCTCGGGGTCGCGAGCATTCGATCGAGCCATCGCGCGTCCACGTACGTCAAGCGGTTCGCGAGTTTACCTCTTGCCCACATACATACATACATACACGTACGCAAGGCGCATTTGAGGCGCGCGCGGCCTTCGGCCGCCATGTGTACATTAAGGAATAAAGCAACTGATTTAGCATATGATGGTCGGCATGATCATGCTGTGCAAGCAGGTGCGTGATGGGCGTTCACACCATTGACAGTCGGTGGCACCAAATTCACTGCTGCTCTGTTGATCGTGATGGGCGTTCACCCCGTTGACAGTTGGTGGCGCCAAATTCACTGCTGCTCTGTTGATCGTGATGGGCGTTCACCCCGTTGACAGTTGGTGGCGCCAAATCCACTGCTGCTCTGTTGATCGTGATGGGCATTCACCCTGTTGACAGTTGGTGGCGCCAAATTCACTGCTCCTCTGTTGATCATGATGGGCATTCACCCTGTTGACGGTTGGTGGCGCCAAATTCACTGCTCCTCTGTTGATCATGATGGGCGTTCACCCCATTGACAGTTGGTGGCGCCAAATTCACTGCTGCTGTGTTGATCGTGATGGGCATCACTAGCGGATCCAAAGGGGGGGGCGGGGGGCGTGCCCCCACCTGTCGTGGTCGGCAAAGGGGGGCAGCGGGGGCAGGCGCTGGGGCAGAGAAGGGGCCGAGGGCAGGCGTTGGGGGCAGAGAACGTCGCGGGGGCAGGCAAAGGGGGCGGAGGGGTCCCAGACGAGAGGGAAGAGGGACGAATCGGACTAATATTGGCCAATTTCCCATAGATTTACACACTTATAACTGGAAAATGTTTGCCTGCGGCGCTGTAGTGTATGGACGACTGCGTTTGGACTAAGGTTTTGACTCTATATTTTGGTTCAGTTCGCCCATCGAAAGTAGAGATGCACGTAAGGCGCGTAAAGGGGGCAAGGGATGCAAGCTGACCTAATGTGACTGTTTCGCCCAATAAAATAATGCTCAGATGTAGGTTGGAAAACCAAAATTTTCGCCTGCAGCGCGCGCTTTTGTGCATACTTTTTGGCCACAACTCATGCTAAATTCCTTGAAATTCTAAGGAATGAGGCAGTTAACATTGAAAATTTTCGCCTGCGGCGCGATTTCGAAAACTTGAACAAAATGTCTCACGTATTCTACTAAAAACAACCTAAAGAACCGCAAAAATGCAAAATGTGTGTTTTGTAGCGACACTGCCTGTTGTAAGTGTTGAAAAACATGCGAAAAGTGGGCTCCAGCGCCTAACGCGCGAAATATAGCTCTCCAATTGAAATTTAAGCCGAAAAAAATTTTGAGCTTGCCCCCCCCTGTCAGAAAATCCTGGATCCGCCAGTGATGGGCATTCATCCCGTTGACAGAAATTGGCCCAAATTCTGTGCTCCTCTGTGCGAGCATGTGTGCGTGCGTGCGTGCGTGCGTGCGTGCGTGCGTGCGTGCACGTGCGTGCGTGTGTGCGTGTACGTGCGTGCGTGCATGTACGTGCGTGCGTGCGTGTACGTGCGTCGTGTGTGCGTGCGTGCGTGCATGTACGTATGTGCGTGCGTGCATGTTGACAGTTGACAGTTGGTAGTGCCAAATTCACTGCTGCTCTGTTGATCGTGATGGGCGTTCACCCCATTGACAGTTGCTGGTGCCAAATTCACTGCTGCTCTGTTGATCGTGATGGGCGTTCACCCCGTTGACAGTTGCAAATTTACTGCTGCTCTGTTAATCGCGATGGGCATTCACCCCGTTGACAGAAATTGGCCCAAATTATGTGCTCCTCTGTGCGAGCGTGTGCGTGCGTGCGTGCGTGCGTGCGTGCGAGCGTGCGTGCATCCGTGCGTGCACGTGCGTACGTGCGTCGCGCGTACGTGCGTGCGTGTACGTATGTTTCGACATAAGCCTGTGCGTGGGTGCATGCATGTATATATATATATATATATATATATATATATATATATATATATATAGTGAGTGCGTGAGTGCGTGCGAATGCGCGCGCGCGTGCGTGCGTGCGTGCCAATGCGCGCGCTCGTGCGTGCGTGCTTGCATGCGTGCGTTGCCAGACATACAGTGCTTGTGACGTCTAGCCGAGTCATTTGACATGCAATTCAGCAATGCGCAGTTTATTTTCCATTTTCCAATTACGCAAGATATATTGTTCACATTTACAGTATTTTTTTCAAAAAGCAGTTGGGGCTTTCACCAACTCCCCGAAGGGAGGCGCTTGGCCCAGCTAGCCGCTTTTAGCAGTGACCTGCTGCCAAAAGGTGTCAACTGACCACGCAACATCACCCATGTGGGTGAAATTGCGAAATTGTGAATTGGCATAATTTGCATAATTTTCATTTGCATAATTATGCGGGAGCATGTGCAAATGACTCGTGACGTCGAGGCGAGTCTTTTGATGTGCAATTCACCCATGTGCAATTCGTTTGGTAGTGTTAATCTGTGCTGCAAACTTTGAAAATGCGCCATAACTACGGTATGGATTTGCATATCAAAAATCGACCTTGCCCATGACCATCTCGGGGTCGCGAGCATTCGATCGAGCCATCGCGCGTCCACGTACGTCAAGCGGTTCGCGAGTTTACTCGAAGCATACATACATACATACACACATACATACATACACGTACGTAAGGCGCATTTGTAAGTAGATTCGTTTGAGAGTCCAGCAGATCGATAGTTGAACATACTTGGGGGAAAAACGTGCGCTTTCATAAGAACGCCCGCACGCACGCACGCACGTCTGATGCATACCTGTAACCGGACCTGGTCGCGTGGGGGGGGGGGGCTGGAGCAAAAAAGTGGGGGTAGCCAACCATTTTTTACTGATACTGGACCTTTTTGTGAAAAAAGGTGTCAAAATAAGCTGGAAATAGTGCTATTTAGCTGTTTTATGTTCGTACAACACTGAAAACGCCAACATTTACTCACTTTTTTCGAATTAGACATGGAGGAAATCCCTTGGAAAAACTCTGGGGGGATAGTGGGGGTGGTACCCCCCCAGGCATACATGTAACTGGGGGGGGCTGGGGGGGGGGGTTGCCCGCCCCCCAGCCAGATTTCTTCCCCTCGGCCGCCCCCCCCCACACCCCCCCCCCAGAATTTTCCTGAAGTTTTCCAACTTGCCAACAATTGTACAAAGTAGTGTACTTTTTGCCTTTCTCAGTGTATTTTGGCCTTAAAACAGCTAAATAACGCTATTTATAGCCTATTTTAAGGCATTTTTGACCTATTTTTGACTGAAAAGTGCCTATTTAGACACTATTTTGGAACATTTTTTTCCATTCTGGGACCCCCTCCCTCTTCAAATCTGAGTACCCCCCCCCCCACGCCCCCCCCCCCCCCAGAAGTCTCTCCGACCCCCCCCCCCCACTTCAAAAACCCGGTTACATGTATGCCCCCAGGTACAGGCATGGTCTTCTGGCGGCGACTTTCCTCAGCATGCCCAGTTTATTCTATACAACCCAGTACTGTATAATTTTCTCCAGGGTATCTCGCCAAGAAATCACTGATCACAATATCGTCTCTCAACGCAGATGAATGAGCCAATCAATCGAATAATCGATAAGAATCGTTCAACTACCACTAGGATTGTCGTCATGACGCGCACCAGCACCACGCACCGAACTTTCGTCAGGGTTGCAATTAAAAAAAATGAAGCGGGTGAACGATTTTAGCATACTGAAAAAACAACGAAATGCATAAAATGGCTGGTTACCATATACCTGTAACTGGGGTTGGGTTTGGGGGGGGGGTGCCCCCCAGGTGCTGAGTTTGACCCTCCCCCAGGTTGTCCTGAACCCCCACCCAGCCCCCCCCCCCAACTTTTTGGAAACTTTCTACTACATACTTTAATGCAAAATAAATGCGTTTTGTAGTGTTTTTGAGCAAAAATCGACCCAATAGTGCCTAGATTGCGTTATTTACGGTGTATTTTGACTAAAAAGTATCTATTTTCTAAAAAGTACTAAAAAGTACAGTATTTGTATTTGAATAAAACTTGACCAAAATTGCCTATTTTTCCTTCCCAGACCCCCCCCCCCCTCCAGTTTTTCACCCCACCCCCCACCCCCTCCACAGTAAGGGCTCGAACCCTCCCCCCGGTCCAATTCCCGGTTACAGGGATGCTGGTTAGGGGGTCGCCCATTACCAATTTTGAGAAGAGCGACCACCTGCAATCATACCTGTAACCGGGTCTGGAAGAGTGGGGAGGGGGGTAAACGGCCGAATTCTGGGGGGGGGGGTGTTTGGAGCAAAATGTGGGGGTAGCTGACGAGCTTTTGAGTTATAAACTGGGTCTAAACAGTGTTATTTAGCTATTTCATGGTCATATAACACTGAAAAGCACTGAAATACACCAACTTTTACTCACTTTTATCGTTTTAAACGGAGTGAAAGTCCCTTGGGAAAATTCTGGGGGGGGGGTAGAAAACTAGCGGGGGAGGGTAACCCCACCTCCAGTTACAGGTATGACTGCAATATTGGGACGCCTTTTCGAAGCTTCCTATATTTGGCAGGCTGACACTTTCCTACGCTATGTACACCGAAACTGAACGATGCATAGTATGTCAGAATACGGTTGATTTTTGGCAGCCTAGCTCTAGCCGTTTTTGTGATGGCGACGCAGCTTTGTGGATTATTCAAATTCGCTTAACGACGCTCCGCGTCAAGACTGATGACCGGCTCGTTGCCGATCACTCTGCAAAGTCAATTTTTCGTAACGTTTAAATCAAAATAAGCGCGTTTAAATCAAACGTTAACGTAAATTTTGAAGAAGATAGCAGGCAACCAAGCTCAGGTGAAAAATTTCAGCGGAATCGAAGGGCAGGCATTCGGTCAGGCTGGGGGCAATTAAAAATTTTAAAACGCGACAGGAAGGTCGAGTTGATCAAGCACACCGTTTTGATCAGAATCAGGGTTGCATAAAAAAAATTTGCAAGTTTTTTTTTTTAATTAAAGAAAAAATTTTTTTAATTTTTTTTAAATTGACTTAGGAGCCATCATTTCATTGGTGCCAAATACCTGTACTATAAGATACTTTTAGCCTATTAGAGTGTCAAACACAAGTACTAGTGCTTCCCTAAAGCCTTTAGAAGCATATTTAGCATCGTTTTAGTCAAATGGTGACAAAGCCGCTGCCTCTAAATGGTCGTGTACGGTATCGCACTATGTTGGGAACCCCAAAAAGAGCTTAGTTTTGGTGCTAATAAGCAAGTTTATGCATGAATAACTACTAATTGTACCAACTAAACACCATTTAAACGCCTTTTTGCCACTCAAAAGCTAAATTTTACCCAAAAACAGAGAATTTTGTTTTAATTTTAAAAAAATCCAACTGTTAAAAAAAAAACAAATTTTTTTTTAAACTTTTTTTTAAATTGTGCAACCCTGATCAGAATACCGTCTTGATCGGATCAGAAAGTTGATCGAGCATACCGTTTTATTTGGATGCCACCGTGCTACCCCCTCCCATTCAGCGGTTTCAGCAAACCGGTTTCAGCCATTTCTGACCTTGCGCCCATAGGTGTAACCGGGAATTGGACCTGGGGGGGGGGAGGGTTCGGGCACTTTCTGGGGGGGGGGGGGGGTGGTGGGGGCGTGGAAAATCTGGAGGAGGGGGGATCTGGGAAGGAAAAAAGTAGGCACTTTTTGGTTGATTTTTAGTCAAAAAGACACTGTAAAAACCCAAATATAGGCACTTTTTAGTCAACATACACTGTAAATAACCCAATATAGGTACTTTTTGGGCGATTTTTGCTCAAAAGCACCATACAAAACACATTACCATTTTCAGTTTCAAATTTCTGGGGGGGGGGGGGTTGGGGGTGTGGGTAGGGTCAAAACCAGCAAGTGGGGGAGGGAACCCCCCCCAGTTACAGGTATGCTTGCGCCCCCCAGGGCAGATTCCACTTGCAAGCATATATGTCCCTCCCTTTGGGGGGGGGGGGTAAAGATAGGGGGTCATCTGCACGACCTGGCGCTGTGCGGCTCGTGTCTGGGCACGTAGAGGCAGTCGCCACGCTCGAGCACCAACGACGCACCGGCCATCGTCATCTCGAACCGACCCGACAGCACCGCGTCCGTCTTGTCCACCTAAAAAAACTAAAAGTCAACAAAAGAAAAGAAAATTGACAAAATCGCGATAAAGCCTGTGCCTGCCCTCCCCCCCCCCCACCCGCCCCCTCATAACCCTGTCTACGGTAACAAAAGAGGGTTGTCAGTGTTGGGTGATCATACACACACACCAAAATAACGCTACCCTTACCAAAACTTGATGCAAAACGTTGGTTACCACTTTTTGGTTCAGGTTGAGTCACCTCCACTCGGCCTATGGACATACTATGTATCGTAGGGAGTTGAGGGGGGGGGGGGGTTGCTAATTAGAGAGTTTGTCTTCGAACGCACCTGATGGCTGTGCGTGTGGAAGACGGTGCCTGGCGGGTAGACGTATTTGCTGACGCGGAATCCACGATTCTCTAGTTTTACTCTCAGCTTTTCCTCTGTCAGTTCGCCATCTGTCGCCGCGTCCCACTTTTCCACCCCGCCCGGTGGTGAAGACGACATTTGGACACGCACGCACGCACTGGCGCAAATGACCGGATGATAGTGGAAGCAGCGGAAAAAAAAACAAGACGATATCTCGCTGACAAAGACAGTTGAAAATAGAAAACGGTTGGAGGATATGGGCAGGGATAATAGGAGATGAGTTTGGAGGGGGAGAGAGCACCTTAGATCAGGTTGGCTAGGCCAATGAGTTTTCCTTTACAGCTACACCAGTGCGTGTCACATAGGAACCCTTTGCAAAGCAACTGTACACCTTGTACCTACAGATGTGGCTGGAAGGCTATGATGCCATCGTTATGCGTTGGTCAAGTAAGTGGAACGCAACTCTCAAAACGCCCAACCTCCAACGACGCAGCGTTTATTCCCTCACTCTACACCAAGCAATTTTCACTCATCAGTTTTCCTCCATTTTTTTGAATTTTCAGAAATCCCAGAGGGACACCTTGGCTTCTGCGAGGGCGCGATAGCAGGGCAGCTCGGCGTAGAAGCCGCCGGCCAGTTGCTGCTTGGTGGGGGACCGAATGTGATTCAGGCAGCCCAGTGGGCCCAATTCCCTTGGCGAGGGAATCGGTGGCCCGTGCACGGCGAGCACCATCGGCAGGTACTCGTAGGGGCCCGGAGGCGCCGCGGAGGGTGCCTGGGTACCCGCCCCCGCGAACTTCTCGTCAACACCGCCAGCAGCGCCCGCAGCCCGACCCTGACGGCGCTGCCGCTTCGCGTCCTAAAAATGGAGGAAAAAATGAGGTTCGCAAACGCAAGGAAAAATGCTTCACGAGTTGGTTAAAAGGCGTTGAAGGGCGTGCGAGTCAATGACTCGTTATCTTCGACAACCCGCTGTCCCCAACAAAAGAGCGTCATCCACGGTACCGGCGTACTGTAATTGGCTCAACATTTTGCCCACAGAGAGCCGTTACTGTATCTAGCCCACTCTATCAAAAAAGGGGGTGTGGTGACCGCTGAACATTTTTGTCTGGTGACCTGTCATACTAAAACGGGGGGGAGGGGATTCATTTGAGGTCCTTATACCTAGAAGTTGCGGGGGTACACGTACGTCCAGATTTCAGAATGGAAAACGTGCACCGAAATAGCGTGAAATCCTGTCCACAAATGGCGTGTTTCAGTGTTTCATTGTCACACACAAAAACAGTCAAACGTTGTTACGGGTATGCATGCACCGACCTCAAGTCGCTCCTTTTCCTGCTTGTCCCTGAGTTCCTGCTCAATGAGTCTCTTGCGTTTCTGGTCCAAGATCAGTTCGGCCGGCGCCTCGCTCTGTCTCAGCTCGTCCAGCAGTCGCTGCTTCTCCAACTGCTTCTGCTCGCGACTCGTTTTCTGCTCGGCGTCCTCCTCTCGCTGGAACTGGCGCAGTCTGCAAAAAGAATTTTCGAATTTTCAAAAAAAAATTTTGCGAAATCTTTTCGACCCGACCTGTCCCGGTACTGGCTGTCGTCGGCGAGCAGCGCGTTGAGGTACTCGGCCTCCTTGGACTTGCGCGTCTTGTTCCGCTCGATCGCCGCCCGGTGCGCGCGCTCGAACGCGTCCACGCGCGCCCTGCGTGCGTGCACGCGTGCCCGTGCGTGCGCGCCAGTGCGTGCCGGTGCGCGTTAGCGGGTGCCATACTTGTAACTGGGTACCCCCCACTATTTTTTCCAACACCCACCCCCAGAAATTTCCCAAGGAATTTTCACTGTCTAAAACGATAAAGTGAGTAAATGTTAGTGTATGCCCCCCCCCCAGAATTCGGCCATGTACCCCCCCCCCCCCCAGTTTCCAGACCCGGTTACTGGTATGGCTGGTGCAGATGGTTCTTGTGAGCGTGCGTGGCGTGTTGCACAGGGCTCACTTTGTCTCGTTCAGATTCGTGTCGTTCACCAAGTTGAATACGTCCGTTTCCACCTGGAAAAGACGGAACAGGATTTCACGAACCGTTCTTCTGCGCCAAGAATACTCTCTGAGGACATTACTACTACTAACACTGTGTCTGAGTCAACGAATGCATTGCACTGTGAAAACTCAGCCGAATGCATGAACTTCCAAAACACTACTATTCCGGCAATTTTCCATACACGCTAAAGAAAATTTCAAAAACTTGAAAGAAAAGCCAGCCTGCTCTAGATAGTCGTTGTACTGTCGGAGGGTGTCGAAGTCGTCCTCGCGGAGGTTGTAGACCTTGTGCAGGGTCTTGCGAATGTGGATCTCGCGCTCCACGGACGCGTCCTCGAACGTCTGCTGCCAGAACTGCTGCTTCCTGCCAGCGAGCCGGTGCCAGTTGCTGCTAGGGATTCATGTGGGGCTGTGGCATAGTCCGCAAGGCGTTGGATTCCTGACCGTGAGGTCGGGGGTTCGATTCCTTGCTGGGCAAGGCCACGGCTACCCCCTTGGGCAAGGGATTTAAACCACAGCTCCGGTTTCTGGCTGTACCGTGGCTTCGGCCAAAAATCAGTGCCAGGTGGGGGCCCCCTTGCCTCGCGGCAGAACAACGCCCATTGTTATTTATACGGCGCCGCCCTGTGATCTTGTGATCCAGCTTACGGCCATTGTGCTGTGTCGGTGGTTGTCGTCAAAAAATAAAGTTTAAAAGTTTAAAAAAGTAAAATTCATTTCCAAAACACCACAAAACTCTATGAAGAAAATGTGTCCCGTAAACCATCGAATAGCGCCCCATACTCTCCAATAGTGGACGATCCTCCCTACAATTGTGCCCCCCCCGGGTAGGCAAAGGTTGAAGGTATACAACACTGTGACCCAGTCTGCAGTCTGCTCGAAGCGCGTTCGTTACGGTCGCGCTGAGACAGTGTTTTGTGATGGAGCTTTCGTCGTTGAGAACTCAACTTTGATTCGACGAATAACTTCAGCTTGATTGTCCGTTTTGTAAATTTGTTTTACAATTTTCAGTTTTGTTTATTTCTGCCACGACATACTCGCGCAAAAAAATCGTTTTGTTTCAAAAGCACCCTAGTTCTTTGGAAACACGCATTTCATCGTATACAAATTGTTTTGTGCGTATCTTTTGAACAGCGCAATACATCTAACTGAAACTTGGAGGAAGTCTAAGTTAGACTGTCTGCTAGAAGTGTTCACAATTTCATCAAAATCGCTTCTTCCACCCCCGAGATATACTTGAACAAATAGGTGCAGTCGAGGCTGGGCCACCCTGTACTGTCCCAGGGGCACAATTGAAGGATTTACGGTATGGGTGGGTAGTAAGTAGAAAGGAAGACTTGATTGGGCAGGGTAAGGAAGGGGGGGAAGGGGTGTTGGGAGCTGTAATCATACATGTAACCGGGTCTGGCCATTTCATATGAGAGGGAAGAGAAAGTCTGCTGAACAAAAACTGGTGCGTATTGGCCACGTGTGTAAATAGGCCGAAAATATTGCGCTACTTGGGTGTGTGTGTGTGTCTGCTCAAAACACTCCAAAAAGACGCAAACTACGCCACTTTGTGTACACATTTTGGGGAGAGTTCCTTCCGACTAGTAGGGGCCCCCAGAAACAGAAATTAGGGGGGGGGGGGGGGGAGGGGGAGGGGGCTATCGCAGCGTATAGAGAGGACACCTGAGCGTCTTGCCGCAGGTGGGACAGGGGTGGGTGTTCTTGACGAACAGATTCTCCACGCAGTTCCGACACAGCGAGTGGCCGCACTCGTTGATCATGAGCACGAACTGGCGGTTGTTGTAGCTGGAGCTGCGACACTTGGGACAGGTCCAGTTCACCAGCGCTGACGAGGACATTTTCACAGTTTTCCAGTGTCCTGTTCTGTCCGTTCACTTCCAGAGATCTCTCTTAAAAAATTCTGTTGCCAAAAACAATAAAGCGACACTGAGAGGCAAGCAAGACGCGGAGACACGAATCTGGAATTGGGGAAGGGAATGCACACAAAATTTGGCGAAAATAAAAAAAAACGAAATCTCACCAATAAAAAATGAGTAAAACCCGAGAACAAACAATAAAAATTTGCGTTTCGAATGCGATTTTCTTCAATTTCCCAACTCCTTTCCCTCAACCTCGACGACGTTTTTCTGGTCGAAGTAGAGATTGCAGAGCTGAACCTGTCTCTTGAGGCTATCCAACTCCGACAAACCCGTCTTCTGGAGACTCTCCAAACTTTCAGGGTTCGAAACCAGTTTGTTGCGCAGAAAATGGTCCCTGTTGGCCGTACGCTGACGAAATCCGGACTCGTTCCATTCTAGCAGTAAATTGCATAACATTTCATTTGCGTTCCTACTTTAGTAAATATTTAGTCAATAATTTAGTCGTTAAATGTTTAATCGTCATTAGTCGAATAGTCGGTTAATATTTTCAAGTCCCGTCAATTCTAATTGTCGATTTGAGGACCCAATGCGCACGAGCTGTCAGAAATTAATTAGTCTGTTACATTTGCACGAATTCAGTTTCTTAACAGCAAACGATTTTGCGAGAGAAAAAAACAATAAAAACGAGTCCAAATTCTAAATTTTTGTCAGCAAACGGCCCTGATGCGACGCCGCGCAAATTCGCGGTAGTTGTAGTCGCGAAACTGAGCGGAGACCTTCAGGAGATCCTTGTAGAGGTGCAGAGCTGCCGGCCGAGCTGTAGCCGACATTGGGTTGGAAATTGGGATGCCTAATACACTTTCTTCAACTGCCACTGTCTCCGCTACCGTTTAGACAGCGATAGAGAGAAATACCGTAATCAGTAACCGTAATATGTGACGACTTGCGCGCGCGTATTTGGGAATTGGATTTTCGATCGCCTATAACTTTTGATTGTCTGAACGGATTTTGGCATGTTATGGCTCAAAAGAAGCGCTTTTGTCGGGGGACCGTACTTACCACGGCGCGTCTCAGTACCATTGCGCATTAAGGGGAAACGCCCAAAAATGTGTCGACTTTCTGGCTTTTTTCGTGTTCTCTGCCAGGTTTTTGGAGCGCCGCTCGCTAACGCCAGGGCCTATCGCGATCAAACTTGGTACGAGTAGCCGGCTATTGATGGTAATGTTGCATGCCAAAGGATTTGTGTGCACTGCGTTCCGATCTCGAGAAATTGCCGATTTTAGCCGATTATCGATTGATTTTCTTGGACATGGGCCACAAATTTTGTGCCCTATAGGCGCTTTAACGGTACATCGCAGCGCTTCGCCGTAAAGAAGAAAGTTGGTCGCCGTAAAATGACTTGTGTTACTTTCAACATTTGGACTAAATTGGACGCACCAAAATACCTCCCCCATTATATCGATAACAGAAATTGGCGATATTTCAGTGTGGTTAGGTCGGATGGCCTAAACATCAAAAATAAAGTTGATCGCCCTTCGATGTGGAACATTTCATTCCTTGAAGTCAACTCGCTCCAATGCATCAAAATATTTTCACTTTCAGGATAATTGATAAATATCGATGTGGTTAGGTTGGATCACTTTGGCTAAAACACAAAAGTTGACCGCCTAGTCATAGGGATCGTCAGGATACGGTATCTGTTGTCAGACTCAGATCTGGGTCACTAGTAACAAGTCTGCGTAAAGCAGGGTCTTCGATGGTTGGCAATAGTCGTCGCGACGCGTGCGTGCGTGCGTGCGTGCGAGTTGTGCCAATTAGCTGCCAGTTCTGTCCTGTCCTGTCTGTATAGCAAACAAGCACGATATGTTCCAGTTGTTGCACTGTCCTACAAGCCACGGGGCGCCTAGCAGACCACGGAACGATTTGACCTTAAACAATTTTTGGAATAGCTCTTGAATGCATGCGATTCAGTCTCCTGGGTTAAGCCGTTCTTGAGTTATGAGGGGTCGGAATTTCGGGTTTGAAAAATTTTGACTTCAAAAAATCATGGCGCCGAATCATACCTGTACCCGGGTCTGGAAGAGTGGGGGGGAGGGTAGCTGGCCGATTTTGGGGGAGCGGGTCTCTGGAGCAAAAAGTGGGGGGGTAGCTGGCCATTTTTTGAGTTATAATGATACTTTTTGGTGTAAAATGGGTATAAATAGGCTCTAAACAGTGTTATTTAGCTGTTTCATGATCATATAACACTGAAAAGCACTGAAAAACACCAACATTTACTCACTTTTATCGTTTTAGACAGAGTGAAAATCCTTTGGGAAAATTCTGGGGGGGGGGGGGGGGGGGGGGGGGGGGAGTTGGGTGGGTGTTGGAAAAAAGAGTGCGGGGCCCCCAACCCCCCCCCCCCCAGTTACAGGTATGCGCCGAATTCCTCCGGTAGAAGTTGCTGAAATACATAGAGCAAGTGGTGTAGCTCGTTCAAAACTGGACCACAAACTTCGTGCATGGCTTCGATTGAAGCTCTCTACGAGGCCTACATGGAGGGCTACGAACTTTTAAACCACTTATTTTTTTATACAAAAGTTTAAAAATCGAGGTTTTCATAAAAATTTCTGCAGTGTTTTGCATGTAGTGCGTTCAAAACTGGACCGAAACCAACGTGCTATGGCTTCAATTGAATCTCTCGACAAGGCTTACATACATAGAGGGCTATGAACATTTCGAACCACGTAAAGTTTTTTGTACAAAAATTCAAAAAATCGAAATTTCTGCAGTATTTTGGATGTAATGCATTCCAAAACTGGATGGCGTGTGATGGCTTCGATGGAAGCTCTCGATGAGGCGTACATGGAGGGCTACGAATTGTTCGAGCTACGCAATTTTTTGTAGGATTCGGTAAAGCGGTCAAAAAGTTATTATTATTATTAGTTATTAGATTATTTACTGTGTAAAATAAAAAAATCACCCCCAATAATTCTTCATGCGGTGTTCTATTGTGTTGCGCTCACACCGCCACTGAATGGGTAAGTTCAACGTGTGTCGCTTGTCCATTCAATTTGCATGAACAAATGAACGAAGGTGCTTCATAGACAACACGACAGCTCATTTTCTTTCCGAATCGCTCCCTTGCCATAACGAACGAAATGCTCGGAATTAATGACGGTAGAAAAGCAGAGCTTTAACAGTCCCTAAGCAAACGAGTCTCAGTTTTCTTTGGACGCCGCATTCCAGCTGCGGGTGACAACCGCGTCATGCGAAGGCTCAGATGCAGCATTTAAATCTGGGCGAGAACGCGCAGAGTGGATCGTTTGATTTAGAATCCGACATTCCGATTGGGCAATTCCAGTCTCTGGGGACGCATTTGCCTGAAAGTTCACAGGCATTTGTCGCGCCGCATAGTAGTGGGCAGCGGCATGGCCTAGTGGCAAAAAACCGGCCTCTAGCGCGCAAGGTCCTGGGTTCGATTCTTGATGGCGCCACTAGATCGAGGACTTCCCTTTCCATGGATTTTCTCGTGCCATCGCTGCCCGTTCATCCATACAGATGGCGTTCTTCCGAAAGTCTTCCGCTAATTATACGGCTGTAGACGGGAAGGCGTCATGGAGATGGGTAGGCTACATGGGCCATTGACGGCCTCCTAGCGTCGCCCCAAATCCAACAACAACAACAACGCATAGTAGTAGTAGTAGTAGTAGTACAGTTCACTTACCCATGGCGGACAGAGCAGTGCTTTATTACCGGGTTACGACGGATAGTCGCTTAGCCTGCAGTAGGCCCCTTTAGAGCAGCCCCTTAGAAGGGAGGCTGAATGAATTAATTGCCTGGGCGTGGGGGGGGGCACTATTGAGATTTTGGATGACTAATCTATGGTGCAGTTGCTGAGGGGTTTCAGGGCTAATGGGGTTATTCGCAGGTTGGGGACGCATGCGGAATGTGCTTCCTTACCATGTCTCTTTTCGCATTTTCGGTTGGTGAACGGCACCCTGTCTTCTTCGCGGATCCCTAAAGTGAACGTAGTCGAACTGGAAATGGGAACGTCTAGAACAACGACAGCTTCAAAGTGTGCGCTCACGCTTTGTATACGCTTCAAAGACAGACAGCTGGGCAGCTAGAAGGACAAGCAACTTGAGGACGGCGACGGCCATGGCTTGAGGAGAGCGGTCAGCTTTCGCAGTTCTGCTGACGGTCAGCACTTCTGCTGGTACTTCGATCGTTTGGCGAGGACAAGCGACTGCAGCGACTCAGCCCAGCAGACGCGCCTTTTGCACGCCGACTCGGGACAAGCTGAGGAGGAGACGCGAGCGATCACCGCGCTCGCTCCGAGCGGACCCTCGGCACTCGACAGTGTTCGCGTCGAACTGGGGTCGGCACGGTGGCCTAGTGGTAGAGACTGGGACTCATGATCGCAAGGTCCTGGGTTCAATTCTCGAGGGATCCACTATTGAGAACTATCCCCTTCAGTGGATTTTTCTCCTTGGTCATCCTTGCCGTAGAACATATGTGGCGTTCTTCTTCTGTGTCTGTGGCGGCCCTCGTCGCCACTGACCATGCCTCAGACCGAATGACGTCATTTGTGTGCTGGGACATGTCGGAGCCGTCTGGACAGCAGGTTGGTCTCCTCTGGGAGCTGTATGTCCTGGGCGTCCCTTGAGCTGCCGGCCAGCGGAACCAACCCGGCGGCAGTGACAATTCCGGCCCGTTCCGGGAGCCAGCCCTCCAGGATCGGGCTGACTGGGTCCCATCTCTCACTAGAGCGGTCGATTGTGACCAGAGAGAGGCCCCCGCGATCATAGAAGCGGCCCACACACAAACAAACAAACAAACTGGGGTTGAGGAGGGGTGGGGGGGGGGGGGTTAGTGGGACAGATCACTGTTGAAATTCCAGAGATCAGTCTCAGACAAAGACGACATCTCTGGGCAGCGTTGAGAGCACCGCGACGCAACTCCCGGCGGAGAGAACTGCGCCAGTGCGATTCAATGGCGCGGGATCCGCGGGAACGCGGGGTCGTTGCGTACCGAGTGTGGTGTGGGCCCGCTTCTCTTTTGTTTCACGCACCTAATTGGGCCGTTTGACCTATGTGTAGAGAGTAGTCGATAGATGCCTACACGCGTTGTTTCAGCTGCCAGAAGCGCAGCGGCCGCTGCTGCCGCCGGTCCACGGCGCGTCCGCCTCTCCCCCCCCCCCCTACAATACGCTCGGCTGCTGCTGCTGCATTGCTGCAATGGTTCATCCACACCGTGTCAAATTTACTCCGCATCTTTTATTTTCAGC
>JASAMY010002409.1:0-40601 GCA_030248085.1 Paralinhomoeus sp. GSCO2_6 | reverse complement strand
CACGTCGGCCACACCTAGCGTCAGTGGTCGGAGAGAGCGCAGCAGACCTGCTCTTCGCTGCTGACGTGCAGCTCGTTCCTTCCCAAGATCTCGACGAGTTCGTCGACTGACAAATTCAGAAAGTCCGCCGTCCGAGCCACCGAGACGAAGTTCTGCTGCAGGAAAGAGTCGGCGGCCCGAAGCAGCGTCTGGCAGTTAATGGCCGACGCCAACTGGTGGACGGTCAGCACGTTGTCCACTACAAATCAACAGGGAGTATCGACGTTGTTCAATTCTGGAGGTAGGGGTGGGGTGGACACAAAAAAGTAACCACTAAAAATGCGAAAGCGGCAGCATTTCATTTTTGCTACTAAGGTAGGGACGCAATTTTGTGGCTAATGCAGTGCTAATACAGTCAAAATCTGGGAGAATTACCATCCGTGTGCTGTTTCAGGGCCTCTAGCTTGCACTAAATGGAAAATCGCGCCTGCAGCGTTGTTTTCGCAATTCCATTGGAAACAAGTCCCCTCTCCCCCTCCGCCACCACTAGGATTCTGACAGCCCTGCAAAGAGAGACCTTGCAGTCTGGGACGCAGGTAGCGAGCGCAGGCCTCGACGACGCCTCCGAGTGAGAGGAAGCTGGCACCGAGCAGGAGGCTCTGGACGTTCCCGAGACTGATGCGCAGTCGGCCGCTGTAGGCGAAGTCGACGAACTGCTGCAGCGTCTCCGCCGACATCGCTGAAGCACCAACACCGCCTTCGCTCGCAGCCAGCAGTCAGACAGTCCGACCACGCACGCACGTACACTGGATCTCGACTTCGCGCTGCTCGCTCTCGCGCATCTCGCTTGTGAACATGGTCCTAAACACTACAATTTCTCAAGTTCGGTCACGGAGGTTTAGAGGAGACCCAGAAGAGTACAGAAATCGAGCACCTAAAGAATGGAATGGTGGCCGCCAGGACGACTCTGTGGGCCGGGAAGCGCTGAGGGCCAACGGTCAAGGTGACGTCGCAGAGCTGGCCCTCTCGGCGCATCTCCACGAAAGGCGTCCTCGCGATGTCGCCCTCCTCGTAGAGAACCGTCTGTCCAATGGCGCGCTGCGTGCGCTGTCGCCGCCAAGCCGCCAAGAACAGTCAGGACACGCACCTCTTCGCCTACGCACGCTACGGCTCTGGCAGGCAGCGCTTGAGGAGGAGCCCCTCCCTCGGCAACCGACGACAGCGACCCGAAGCCGCGTTGCCGACCCTGGTGAGCTGCAGGAGGGGTCGGCGTCGACGGCTGAGACTCGTCCTCACCTTGTCCACCATACATCGTGTTCACTTTTCTCTTCCCAAGCAAGGACATCTGAAGCATTTGAAAGAACTTCCAAAAAAAGACAACTCGACTAAACTTACTAGAGGAAGCTAAAGCACACACACACAACCCGGACTCCAACGGCGTTGCAACTTTCTCGGATGCCAGCCACCCGCCAACCGGCGTCCAACGGACAAGCGTCGCGTCGTCCCCCAAGCTGGACAAACCCAAGCTCCCTGCGGCGCCTGCTGCAAGACCGGACTGGACACCTGCGGCACAAGCGGACGACGCCGAGATAGCGTTTTTCTTCCCTCCCCTCACCGCACATTACATGCAGCACCGTCGCCGTATCCTCAATTCCAGCCCCGTCAAGTCAGTGTTCATATTGCGTTTCCTGCCCTTGTAGTGGTTCACGCAATTCCGATTGACGGCAGCTGTTGATTGCTGCTGTTTCTCACTGACTGAAGCATATACGGTGCTGAATCCTGATGTTCGCCAAGTGCTTGCCATTTTATTTATCGTAAATCCATCAATTGAGTCCCCTCCAATAGTAGCCCGGTTACGGCAAGATTGAAAGTATATACCGTAAATCCTCCAATAGTGCCCCCGGGGCACTATTTTTTCAACCTCTCCTTACCCGGGGGCACTATTGGAGGGGGGCTTCTATTATTTCAACCTAAACATTTTGAATGGTAATGCTAGTTTCGCTGTCAAAATTGCCGATTTTTCGGTGATTTTGATAACTTTTGCCACATTTAATGGTTGATTTACCGTTAATACAATGTAGTTGCTGAAACGTACTACGTATTGGTTAGTAGTAGTGTGTATACACGATGTAAATGTACCTAGCACTATATTTTTACCCATAAAAGGCACATGGCACAACATACCCCTTACCCCTGGGGCTCTATTATTTCAACCTTGCCATACCCCGGGGGCACAATTGGAGGGGGGTTGTATTGGAGAATTTACGGCAGTCCCCCCCCTCCAATAGTGCCCCTGGGGGGGCATGGGTAAGGGGCAAGTTTTGCGCCTTTTATTGGCAAAAATGAAGTGGTAGGTACTACTAGGTAGTACTTGGTACATACATATCGTGTATACACACCACCACAAACAACACATATGTAATAGTACGTTTCAGCAACTATGTATTAACGGTAAATCAACCATTAAATGGGGAAAAAGTGATCAAAGTCATCGAATAATCGGCAATTTTGTCAGCAAAATTAGCATTACCATTCAAAATTTTTTGGGTTGAAAGTATAGAGCCTCCCTCCAATAGTGCCACAGGTAAAATAGAGGTTGAAAGAATACTGCTCTGGGGGCACTAAAAAATTTTTCTGTGTGCATGCTGCAACCACTTGAGTTTGCATAGCTGCACTTTTTTAGATACAGCTCGTGTGTTTGTTTGTGTGCAACACTATGCAGAGAATTGTGCGGAAAGCTAGGTTCATCCCATTATGTGCAAAAAATTGAAGAATTTGTTCATACATAGATGCTTATTGACTGTTCTACACACCAAATGTTCAGAAACCATTTGGACGCATGTCTATGGATGCTTGTGCACTGCCGAGAGCACTGATATGTCTGTCTGTTTGTTGTGTGTATGAGTGTGGCAGAGGTGGTAGTCGCATTGGAGTTCCGGATTGCCTCTCCGCGACATGATGGACTGCGACTTGTCGAGCACTGCATAAAGTCAGTCGTCGTACTCGCTCACGGCCCAGATGTACTTACTACGGCGCCATTGCGCTGCACTGCACACGGGCCGTCGTGTGCTTCGCCGCTGCCGTCGAGATTCCCTCGTTGGCGCTACGGACCGAGACTCACGCTCGACTTCGGCCTTGCGCTCGCCGGCTGCGAAGAGGCGCGTGGGGGAGCGCCAGCGGGCGCCTCGCGCGCCGTCGTCGAACGCGCGCGCGCGCGCGCGCGCGCGCGCTGACGGGGCGCAGAGATGTCAGTCGTCACCGGCGCATCCCTAAACCGGTTAGTGGTGGTGCAATTGTACGGTTTCGCTCGCGTGCGGGCGGCCTGTAGCTACACGACGACGACGA
The DNA here is from genome assembly GCA_030248085.1 of Paralinhomoeus sp. GSCO2_6. NCBI lineage: Eukaryota > Metazoa > Nematoda > Chromadorea > Monhysterida > Linhomoeidae > Paralinhomoeus > Paralinhomoeus sp. GSCO2_6. Next base: position 37,277 of record JASAMY010002409.1, on the reverse strand, counting down.
CGACCAAACCAAACGTACGCGAAGTTCGAGGCGGCGCACTCTTTCGAGAGAACTCGCACTTTTCCTATTACTATTCGCTGTGGTCCACCTTACCTAGGAAGAGTACTGTAGTGCGATGGCGGACAAGAAGGCGCTCGTGGTCGAGGTGTTCAGGCGATGCCCCATTAGTCTGCAGAACGGCAAGGACTTATACGCCTAGTGAGTCGAGTCGACGTGACGGACATTTCTGTATCCGGCGGCGGGGCTGGTCGGGTCGGGTATCCTATATCCGGGATCGGGGGTGGGGGGGGGGGGGTGGTACACTAAATGGCTATTGGGGGTTTCGAAGTAAAAGTCGGAAGGGTCAGCTGAATTGTTGTAACTAACTAGGTAAAAAAGGTACTTTGTGGTCAAAAATGGGTCAAAACAGCGTTTAAACGCTGTTACTATGGCTGTTTTATGGTCGGTCGAAACGTAATGAAAAGCACCAACATTTACTCACTTTGAAAATCCTTTAAAAAAATTCTGGGAGAGGGGGTTGGGGTGGAAAATTCCGGGTGGGTAATCTTACACGGTGCCGAACCAACGCCGCCTATACCTCCACCCGCATAGGATCCGTGTTGCAGCTTGTTCGACACTGCGCCTCAGGTGCGGCCGTTCTTCAAAGGCGCTGAGAATTTCACGGGAAAAACCGTGAGTTCGCTAGGCGCCGTCGACGCCGGGGTGAGCGTCCCCGTGCGCGCAGGTGCACGAGTCGGACCGCCTGGACAAGCAGGGCATTCGCCTGCTGACGGCGCTGCGCGTGCTCGCGCTCGCCTGGGCCGACGACGCGAACGTCTTCGAGCACCAGGTCTGGGTGATCGTGCGCGCCCACGACCGCTTCGGCACGCTCAACGACAGCACCGCCTGGTACGAGGTGCGTGTCGTCGCCTCCTCCTGCCCCCCCCCCAGCTGTGGCGAGCTAGGTAGCGCGACCATCACGACGGCTTCGCAGGCGTTCTGGCCGCTCGCCATCGGCTTCCTGAAGACGAAGACGACGCTGACGACCGAGGAGCAGAAGGCGCTCCAGGCGATGGCCGCCGACTTCGTGGCGCACGCCAAGGGCATGCTGAAGCAGTGACAACCGAGGAAGAAGCATCGCTGTCAATCGCAACTAGGTACATGTAACATCAGAATTCCTGCAGGAGAGGGACTGCGCGCTTCGCCCGTGTCTAGCCTATGTAGACGATACTTAGGTAGAAGTGAATATGGTTTCGGTCAATGAGTAAGTGGGGTCGGTCCGTGTTCGGTGCAGAGGTGACTTCGCCAGGCGAAGTAACAATGCCGAGCGGTCTCTTGCAGTACCACACTCACAGAGGGTCACAGAATCAGAAGCAGCGATCACGCGAGCCGATCGTGTTAGTTCGTCAGTTGAGGGAGCGCTAGATCGCGGTCCTATACTGCATATGTACGTACTCGCTCCAGCAGTCAGTGCCAACTTTGGCGCGAGTGCCGAGTTCCGCGCTATCCCGAGTTATTCCTACCGCTTCTGCAGACTATGCAGCTGCTTGTCTGGGCGTCTGAAAAGAATCGATTTCTGAATTTAGCGCGTCATTTTTTTTTTATTCAAAGAGTGTTTCTCCAAAACAAATGACCATCATTTCATTCTTTTACCTACAGTTAGAATTTCAAGCCAATACAGTAGCTTGTCGCTTGCCGGAGTTATTTAAAAGACTAATACCGTAAATCCCCCATTTTTTTCCCACCCACCCTCTACTTTTCAACCCTTTTTCTTACTTTTTCTTTTCTTACTTACTTGTTCAACCCACCCCCTACTATGGGCGTTCATTGGAGGGGGGGGGCGTTCATAAATTCAACCACTGAATGGCGTTGCAACAGTGCTGTGCAGACCCAATAATTGTACGGTTATTGGCGCAAATCCTTCTGCAGCGGCTAAACAATTGCTGTTCTAGTGCGTACAGGCAATATACAGGACCCAAGCATATAATACAGCGTGACAATACCTGTTTTTGACAAGCATATCATTGGCATACCGTAACTGTGTTCTAAAGCGCGCCCCTGTGCGTTTATCAGAATGTGGGCGTTTTTTATTTCAACCAACCCTCTACCCTGGGCGTTTATTTGAGGGGGTGCGTTGAGTGGGGGGGGGGTTGTTTGGCGAATTTACGGCATGTGGTACTCGAAGAAAGTTGTTTTCATGGAAAACGCATTAGCACGCGTGTGACTGTTCTATAGCGCGGCGCAGCCTAGTCACAAAACACAACGCGTTCCAGGAATGCGTGTTGCAGCGACAGAAGGATGTTCCTTCTTGAAAAACAGAAAGCGGTTATGGAAACTTCTGTTAAGAGACAACCCATCGCTGTTGAAGTGCTGATGAGTGGGCATGCGCATGGAAACTCATGTGCACTCGCCGGCGCGCCAACCTACTGACGTAAGCGAGTCGCATACTTCTGATGCTTTACACGATCGTAACAGTCGACGCGTGATGACTCGTTTCATGGCGGTATGCGCTGATCAAACAACCCTTATCTGAAGCTTACCGTAATAAGCTGACGACGCGACGTGTTCAGCTTTGTCTTTCCAACAAGGTGCAAGCGAAAAGCAGCAGAAAAACTGCGAGCTGCTGGTCAGCGTGTGGCAGGGAGCGTGTCCAAACAGTGAATGTTGTCGCACTTGTGAGTGTGACTCACGCTCGATAAGACCGGCGCGTAGCTGCTTTGGCTTATTGGGCAACTTTCGCAGCTCTTGTGCAATCTTTCCGACTCGCTTTTCGAGGCCGAAGTCAATTCTCTGCGGCACCGGTACCCTTTCGTGGCAGACGAGAAAAAGAACAAGATGGCGGAGATAACGGTCGAGCTGTTGGTGCGAGTCGTGAGGCGACTGAACGTCGAGTACGCGATTCTCCTGATGATGCTGGCGTTCTCGATGGTGGGCACGTTCGGGCCGAGTCTCTTCAAAACGCGACTCCAACTCATCTTCGCGGAAGAGCTCGTGAACAAGAGCGCGTCCGAGCAAGGGATCTTCCTGCAGCAGGCGGTGTCGAGCTTGTCTCAGGCGTCCGGTCTCCTCACCACGCCCACCACCATCTTCAGCATCCTGCTCGCAGGTTACTAGCGCGTCGTCCGCGTCAGGCAGGGGTGGGAGGCTGGCGAAGAGGACGCGCGCAGGCTCGCTCTCGGACCAGCTGGGTCGGAAGCCGCTGATCGTGCTCGGCTGCGGCCTGATCGCCTTCGCCCTCTTCGGCTTCCAGTGCCTCTTGGCGCAGTCGCTCGACGTGCCCCTCTACGTCATTTTCCTCATCGTCTTCTTCACCTCCTTCATCACGGCCACCACGCCCTCCTTCACGGCCTACGTCAACGACGACTGCTTTGGAGACCGCAAGATCCTCTTTCCCCGACTCGTGCTCGCCAGTGAGTACATGTATGAGTCGGTGAAGCAGTGAAGTTTAAAATTAGGCACCACAACACCCCGTAGCGATACTTAAAGTTTGACGGGTCGGACTAGTCGCTCGACTAGCTGAAACGAGGGGCCGCGTTGCCCAGACATTGGGGCAAGATTCTGAGACCCTAGACCAATCATCTCGTTGGGCGAGAGGGGGGGGGGGGGGGGGGGGTCGAGCCCACCCCGCCACGAATTCGATGCCCTGGACCGCTGGGCTATTCGCACTCCCTTGCCACGCAGGCAGCGTCTTCGTGATGGCGGCGCTGCTGGCGCAGAGCTTCGCGGCCTTTGTGCTGCCCGAGCTGACGTTCATCTCGTGGCGGCCGCACCACGTCGCTTTCGTGGCCGGCGGGGCGCTCATGGTGCTGACCATCTTCTACGCCGTCTTCCGCCTTCGCGACGTCCGGCCGCCCAAAGTCGCGGCCGCCGCCGCCCAGCACTCGAACACCAGGTACGTAACCGCAAATCCTAAAGGAGTGACCGCAACCTCTTCTTACCCTAGCACTATTGGAGGGAACTCTATACTTTCAACGTTGACGTACCCGGATGGCACTATTGGAAAGGCTCTGGAGGAATTTCGGTACCGTAAGAGCGCGCTCACGGGATGGCGGCGCTGCAGGACACGCACCTCGGGAGGCGCGACGAGAATTCTGAGGGAGACGGCGAGACACGTGGCAGGCGCAATGGTGACCATGTTCAAGAAGAGGCCGCGCTCTCGGCGGGCGCTGCTCATCCTGCTCGCCGTCTACTCCGTCACTGCCAGCTTCACCAGCGGCTACGAAGAGAGTACGTGCGAACCCGGCACACTTGAATAGTTTGTGTAGGAGGTCAGGGGTACGGTGTAGGCTAGAGCCGCCTACACGGTTTCAACTGAGTTGGAGTATAAGCGTTGTATAAGAGAGCTTTGCAAGTTGTCGAGAGAGAGATGGAGCATAGGGTGGGGACATTCGCGATTTTTTCATCTGTGTAGCTTCATAAAAAGAACTATTCTACAGTAGCAGGGTAGTAAACGTTCCTCCCTGGGCGCCTACCGGGAAGTATACGGTTTTCCCATCTTTGTACTATGTAGATGGAAGCACCCTTGGACAAGTTGCAGGCTTCCTCAGAAGCGTGTACACGCTGGGACCGCAGTTCGACTGGGACTATAAGGACCTGGCGCGCTATGGACTCGCCCGAAAGATGGTGGATCTGGCGGGCAGTCTCGTCTGTCCGCTAATCTTCCGCAGGCTGCTGGGCCTCCGCTACAGCACCATCCTCCTCATCGTCGGCATCGGCAACGTCGGCTCCGCTCTAGTCGTCGCCGCAGCAAAGACGACGCCACAGGTGCGCGAAGAACGCTTTTGTTTGTGTGTGGGCCGCTTCTATGATCGTAGAAGGCCTCTCTCTGGTCGCACATCAGTGACCGCCGCTAGCTAATGAGAGTTGAGGCCCAGTCAGCCCGATATATATGGGGGAGTGCATTCATGTGTTGGGGGGGGGGGCTAGACCAAAACGCGTGCACATGGCGCTATCGAGCTCACCGTCGATTCCCGTTGCAGATCTACTTCAAACTCCTGTTCGACTTCGTCACTGGCGGACCGGCCGGTCCAAAGATTGCCATGGAGATCGTGTCGCCAGACGAGGTGGGGGGAGGCGTCTTAGCGGCCTGGCCAGTGGCCAGGGCTTGCAGTTCCCATGTTTCTTGATGGTTCGATCCACTAAAACCGACTCTTTCTCAATCCATGGATATTCTCGTGCTGTCGCCGTCCTAGATTACGAATGGCGTTCTGCGCTAGGCTACGTTCTTTGGTTATTTATGCGGCTCTAGACGGGAAGGCGCCATGGAGATGGGTGTGCTCTGCGGGCGATTGACGGCCACCTAGCGTTGCCTCTAATCCAAAAACTACAATTCCACTTTCAATGTTCCCTCGCGCAGTTCGGCAAGTTCACGGCGGTGGTGGCGGTGGCGGGCACGGTGAACGGCCTGGTGGAGGGCCTGCTGCTGACCGAGGTCTACAAGAGGTCGCTGCGCCACTTCCCCTCGCTCGCCTGGTACGTGCTGGCCGGCATCTGCGCGGCGCAGCTGCTGCTCTGGGTCGCCGGCCATCTGCTCTACCTCCGCGAGGAGCCCCACATACGCGCCGAGCAGAGACACCGCGACGAGGTCGTCGCTTGCGACAGAGCGACCACCGAAGCGACCGCCGACAGGTTCTGACCGAACGCCAGCCTCGTCCCACCGACAACAACGTGATACAGCATACGCTTTTCTGTGAATAATGCGTGGAACACGGCTAAACTAGTGGAGAGGCAAGTGCAGAGTGCAGCGCAGCGCGAACTGAGGCTTGCGTGTCACACGCGGCGGCGGGCGGACATCGGCTTGCCTAGCAGCAGCGCCAGCAACCTGCGCAACCAGTCTTGACATCTTCGACCTCGCTGGCTGCGTGCTGTTGCCTGCTACAGTGCTACAGACAGTGACAGCAGCACTACGTTGTTGAACAAGACAAGACGTTGTTGTTCAAGACCTATCGTTATGGTTTTTTGCGCAGTGCCAGTTCATTGTGCCTATTTTTTTTTTGTTTTTTTTTTTAGCGCACTGAATCAGTTCTGCAGCGCTAGTAAGAGGTAAAGCCGTTTTAGCTTTAGCGGTAAAGCGTAGCCGTAGGTACCGTATGTTGTTGGAGAACCATCACCCCCCATTTGGAGATTGTCGAAGCATATCCTGCGTCTGGCGAAACATGTTGGTGGTCACTCAGCAAGTATGTACACATATGCATACCGAATCACAAAGCTGTTGATTTTGCGCCAGTCGCCATTCGACATGTAAAGCGGCATGGCGCAGCACTGTCAACTGAAATGAAATCTCCGTAATGTACAGGTTGGAGCACTGCATTGCTCTCGAATCACTGGAAACTCACACGTTTAGTGCAGCAAGCCAGCACGGTCAGTTGCATATCCCTCCCATCACGTACCGCCGCGTGTACAGTGAATCACAGTGGCTGCTCCTGCTTGATGATGGATGGTGCTTTGCTGGGAATTGACAGTGAATCCAGTTCGTCTAGTTTTATTGTTCTAGGACCGCTCGGTTGCAATCGTTTTGCTGTAGGTCTCCTTTGGACCCAAATCCATTCTTGGACAAACAACCTACTAGTACCGATTCACTGCATAGATCCGTTGCCACAGTACTGTGTGGGGGGGGGGGAAATGCGTCGGGCGGGTATGCGCTTTGGTATGCTAACAGTGGGGCAGCGCATGGCCTAGTGGCAAAAAAAGCGGGTTCGATTCTTGATGGCGCCACTAAATCGAGGACTTCCCTTTCCATGGATTTTCTCGTGCCATCGCTGCTCTAGATTACAGATGGCGTTCATCCGAAAGTCTTCCGCTAATTATACGGCTGTAGACGGGAAGGCGTCATGGAAATGGGTAGGCTAAATGGGCCATTGACGGCCTCCTAGCGTCGCCCCAAATCCAACAACAACATGCTAACAGTGGCGTAGCCAGGGGGGGAGGGGGGAAGCTCCCCCCCCCGAAATTCTCGGAAGCCAAATTTTTTTAACTTGGTACCGTCTGTTGCAATGTGCCAACATCGGCATTTTTCTCAATTTCAATGCAAATAATGATGAAAACGACACTAAAGAACCAAATTTTCACCTGCGGCGCATTGTTTTGCATAAAAAACCGTGAAAGTTCGTTACGCTACTCTAAAAAATTTGCCTGCGGCGCTATTTTGAGCACGGAAATCGACGTTTTTGGCAACATTGCTAACGTTTTGGTGTGCGTGTAGTCAGACAAACGAGCGAAAGCGTGTAAGTAAACAGATTGGATGAGAGAGTGTCTAAAGCTTCCCCAGCCGAAATGGCGCAATGTCCAAAAAATTCGACAGGGTACCCCCTGTTGCAAAATAGAGCATTTTCACCGAAATTGGACTCCCCCCCCCCCCGAAATCCAGTTCTGGCTACGCCACTGTATGCTAAGTGCCACTGTATTCTGTCATCAGGTAGCGAGCGCTAAAAACGCCGAATATGTGGCAAGCAAATTGAATGTTCATACCATTGTATGCTCTTATACAATCGTTTTTCAAAGTGGACTCCACGTCAACTGCAATGCTGTTGTACAATCGTTTTTTGAAGTGGACTCCACTGCAATGCTCTTATACAATCTTTTTTCAAAGTGGACTTTTTTCAGCAATGCGCGAATACCATTTTTCTTTTCAAGCTCAAATTCTGTCTACGGAAGTCACATATTCCCCTTTTTGCCGCTGCCTGCAATTCTTCCTTAATACAGTGTTTTTTCGTATTGATGGTATGTACAAAATGTGCACCACGCGTGCACTGATTTCGAGTGCCAACAAGGGGCGCACACACCAGGGACGTGAGTTTCCCTACCGCAGTACCACATGTAACCGCATTTTTTGAAGTGGGGGGGGGGGGGTGGGGTGGGGTGGGCGTCCGAGACCATTCTGGGGGTAAGCAGATTTGAAGGAAAAGGGAAAGAGTGTCAGAGAAAAGTGTGCCTAAATATTGTCTAAATACCGTAAACCCTATAATTAGCCCCCCGGGGGCTAATTTTTTTGTTCGGGCTCCAGGAGGGCGTATAATTATAGGGGGGGAGGCTAATTATAGGGGGCTTATAAACTGGAAGTGTCGATGAGTGGGAACATGTGTGGGAAAAAAGGCGCGTGGAGGCGATTTTTAAGAGAAAAAGGCGCTGTGCACACACGTTGGTACACTCTAACACACTCTCACACAGTCTCACATACACATACGCGACCATACATACACCCAGACATGGAAACATGTGCCTTTAAGACGATGGTCCATTTAGGGAGGGGGCGTAATTATAGGGGGGCTTATTAACTCAAAGTGGTCTTGGGAGAGTGTATTATTATAGGGGGGGGGCTAATTATTGGGGGCCAAAATCGGCCATAACTCAAGATTGGAAGCAACTAGTAGCAAATTCCTTAGAGGTAGAAATTGCCATCATAGACTGCGTATCCATGACCAAGTTTCAGCCCAATCGCTATCGGCGTCCGGGAGCGGCGGTCTAAAAAAGTGGCAGAGAACACCAAAAAACCGCGATTCCACAACATTTTTAGAGGTATCGCCCCCTTGCAGCAAAACAAGGAAACGCGTTATAGCGGGTTCGATGCCCCAGAAGAAGGCGGTTCATTTGAACGCGCCAAAATCCGTTCAGGCAATCAAAAGTTATAGGCGATCGAAAATTCAAAAAGCCGCATTGAGAAGTTGTCACATATTAGGGGTGTACGGGTGTATCAAAACTATATGCACCCCCCTAGGGAAATACTGGTTGGACGGATTCAGCTGAAATTCAACATAGATGTAGGCCCAACAAAAATACATTACCAAGTTAAATTTCATGAAAAACAAACAACCAAGCGTTGAGATATGAACAATCATCCAAGGTACAGTGAAAAAATTTGGTCAGTAAAGATTTTGACTTGCTGTCACAACTTCACCCGTTTCTTGGCGAATCAGCAGTGGTCGGCCGACGTCGGATCGGTCAGTGATGGCCACGTCATGCAGCTCTCTGTCCCATCGTGTGCTCGGTGACCCATCGTTCCGATCGCTTCAGCTTCTGAGCCACCAGGTGATGAACTGCGCAAATGCGTCGCGTGCCGTTCGAAAAGTCACTGCAGCCGCTTCATCGACGAGACGCACTTGGGCAGTGTGGTTGACCTTTCGTAAGCGCGACATGGCCCTCGACACTCGTTTAAAACAGTTGTTTATCATTCAACGAGAAACTGTTGCCATAAAACACGCAGTAACGTTTTTACGGTAAAACTTTTCTGTGCCTTATAAGATGGCTCATATCTCGACGCTCGGTTGTTCGTTTTTCATGAAATTTAAGTTGGTCATGTATTTTTGTTGGGCCTACATCTATGTTGAATTTCAGCGAAATCAGTCCAACCAGTATTGGGGGGGGTTCTTTGGCGAATTAACGGGGTATGTGGTACTCGAATAAAGCTGTTTTCAAGCAAAACGCATTAGCACGCGTGTGACTGTGTTCTATAGCGCGGCACAAAACACGACGAGTTCCAGGAATGCGTGTTGCCGCGGTAAAAGGATATTGAAAAGTTGAGGAAAAATTGGCGCATGGCGCGATTGGAATTGAACCCACGTTTCTGGATTACCGGTCCAGTGTTTTACCACTACACCACATGCGCACACCAACTCGTCCACAATATTCGAAATGAGAAGGCAAAGACAACAAAAGGGTGGGCCTTAGGCCGCAGCACCAAAGTCGTGTCTTTGCTGAAACATATTGAAAAGTTGAGGAAAAATTGGCGCATGGCGCGATTGGAATTGAACCAACGTTTCTGGATTACCGGTCCAGTGTTTTACCACTACACCACATGCGCACACCAACTCGTCCACAATATTCGAAATGAGAAGGCAAAGACAACAAAAGGGTGGGCCTTAGGCCGCAGCACCAAAGTCGTGTCTTTGCTGAAACATATTGAAAAGTTGAGGAAAATTTGGCGCATGGTGCGATGGGAATTGAACTCACGTCTCTGGATTACCGGTCCAGTGTTCTGCCGCTGCACCACATGCGCACACCAACTCGTCTACAATATTCGAAATGAGAAGGCAAAAGACAACGAAAGGGCGGGCCTAGGCTGCAGAACCAAAGTCGTGTCTTTGCTAAAACATATTGAAAAGTTGAGGAAAAATTGGCGCATGGCGCGATGGGAATTGAACCCACGTCTCTAGATTACTGGTCCAGTGTTCTACCGCTACACCACATGCGCACACCCACTTGTCCACGATATTCAAAATAAGAAGGCAAAGACAATGAAAGGGCGGGCCTTAGGCCGCAGCACCAAAGTTGTGTCTTTGCTAAAACATATTGAAAAGTTGAGGAAAAATTGGCACATGGTGCGATGAGAATTGAACCCACGTCTCTGGATTACTGGCCCAGTGTTCTACCGCTACACCACATGCGCACACCAACTCGTCCACGATATTCAAAATAAGAAGGCAAAGACAATGAAAGGGCGGGCCTTAGGCCGCATCACCAAAGTCGTGTCTTTGCTGAAACATATTGAAAAAATTGAGGAAAAATTGGCGCATGGCGCGATGGGAATTGAATCCACGACTCTGGATTACCGATCCAGTGTTTTACCGCTACACCACACGCGCACACCAACTCCTCCACAATATTCGAAATGTTTATTCTTGAATATGTTTCTTCTTGAAAAACAGCAAGCGGTTATGGAAACTTCTGTCAAGAGGCAAACATCCCGTTGCTGCTGAAGTGCTGATGAGTGGACATGCGCATGGCTAACTCATGTGCACCATTCGGTGCGCCAAACTAGGTGCTGACGCAAGCGAGTCGCATATTTCTAGTGCTTTACACGGTCGTAACAGTCGACTCATGGTGACTCATTTCACGGAGTTTTCATGACTCGTTCTGATCAAACAACTCTTATCTAACGCTTACCGTATTAAGCTAACGACGCGGCGTATTTAGCTTGGTCTTTAGTCCAACACTGGTGCAAGCAAAAAGCAGCAGAAGAACTGCGAGCTGCTGGTCAACGTGCGGCAGGGAGGGCGTCCAAACAGTGAATGTTGTCGCACTTGTGAGCGTGACTCACGCTCGATAAGGCACAAGACCGGCGCGTGGCCGCTTTGGCTTATTGGGCAACTCTTGCAGCTCTTGTGCAATCGTTCCCACTCGCATTTCGGGGCCGAAAGTGATACTCGGCGGCACCGCTGTACAATTTCATTGAGGGAAGAGAAAGAGGACAAGATGGCGGAGATGTCGTTTGAGCTGTTGGTGCGCGTCGTGAGGCGGATGAACGTCGAGTACGCGATGCTCCTGATGATGCTGGTGTTCTCGATGGTGGGCACGTTCGGGCCGAGTCTCTTCAAAACGCGACTCCAACTCATCTTCGCGGAAGAGCTCGTGAACAAGAGCAAGTTCGAGCAAGCGATCTTGCTGCAGCAGGCGGTGTCGACCTTGTCCCAGGCGTCCCGTCTCCTCACCACGCCCACCACCATCTTCTGCGCCCTGCTCGCAGGTGACTAGCGCCTCCGGGTCAAGCAGGGGAGGGGGACGGACGGAGAGCACGCGCGCGCAGGCTCGCTCTCGGACCAGCTGGGTCGGAAGCCGCTGATCGTGTTCGGCTGCGGCCTGATCGCCTTCTACCTATTCGGCCTCCAGTGCCTCGCGGAGCAGTCGCTCGACGTGCCCCTCTACGCCATTTTCCTCTTTGTCTTCATCACCTCGTTCATCACGGCCACCCTGCCCTCCTTCACGGCCTACGTCAACGACGACTGCTTCGGAGACCGCAAGATCCTCTTTCCACGGCTCGTGCTCGCCAGTAAGTATGAGTCTGTAAAGATGTGAAGTTCAAAATTTGACACCGCAACACCTCGTAGCGATATTTGAAGTTTTGCGGGTCGGACTATCGTCCTGACTAGCAGGAACGGGCAGGAAACAAGGGAAGACTATGAGTCCCTAGACCAATCATCTCGGTGAGGGATTCGAACCCCCTCCCCGCCACTGCAGCGCGTCGGATCCCTAGACCACTGAGCTATTCGCACTCCCTTGCCACGCAGGCAGCGTCTTCGTGATGGCGGCGCTGCTGGCGCAGAGCTTCGCGGCCTTTGTGCTGCCCGAGCTGACGTTCATCTCGTGGCGGCCACACGACGTCGCCTTCGTGGCCGGCGGGGCGCTCATGGTGCTGACCATCTTCTACGCCGTCGTCCGCCTTCGCGACGTCCGGCCGCCCAAAGTCGCGCCCGCCGCCGCCAAGCACTCGGCCACCTGGTAGGTAAACGACAAAATCCTTCAACGGTGCTCCCGGGCCACTGTTCTTTCAACCTCGCCTTACCCTGAGGCACTATTGGAAGGGTGGGTGGGGGGGGCTTTATTAGAGAATACCATCAGAACGTGCTCACGGGATGGCGGCGCTGCAGAACACGCACCTCGGGAGGAGCAAGGAGGATGCTGAGGAAGACGGCGAGACACGTGGCAGGCGCAATGGTGACCATGTTCAAGAAGAGGCCGCGCTCTCGGCGGGCTCTGCTCATCCTGCTCGCCGTCTACTCCGTCACTGCCAGCTTCGCCAGCGGCTACGAAGAGGGTACGTACGTGCTGCGACTGCTGCGAGGGGGGCGCGTGTAGACTCTGTGTAGGAAGTTGGAGAAACGGTAGGTTAGAGATCCCACAGTTTCAACAGTGTTGTACACTGTACACTTTGTTGTGCACTGTATATGTTGTTGCAAACTGTTGTACAGTGTTGTACGCTGTATAAGAGGGCTTTGCAAGTGGGTTTTTCCTTGTTGTAGGAAAAGATGGAGCAGGGAACCCTTGCCCAAATTCGATTTTTCCCATATTTGACGCCTCATGAAAAGAAAACTATATTCTAAGGTACCTAGTAGGGTAGTAAACGAACGTTCCTCCCTGGGCGCTTACCATCAGAACTCAGAAGCAGAGGTAGGTACATGCTGGCTTGGGTAAAGAAAAATTCAGTCCTTTTTAAATTAAAAATTTTTAAAAAAAAACAACGTTTTTATGAAATGTTGTCAGAGACCATTTCGGATGCCAAATCAGGGTGTACGCGGCAGCGTACAACCCTAATATGTGAGCACTTCCTCAATGCGGTTTGTTGAATTTTCAGTCGCTTATAACTCTTGATTGCCTGAACGGATTGTGGCGAATGATAACTCAAAAGAACCGCCTTCTAGACCGGAATCGAATGAGCCGTCCCGCGTTTTGGTACTCGAGCACATTAAGACGAAATGTCCGAAAATGTTCCGAAAAAGTGGTGTTTTTTTTTTCCTGTTCTGCACACACTTTTTGGGTCGCCGCTCTGGAACGCTGCTGTCGATTTTGACGAAACTTGGCGTGAACACGTGGTATATAATCGCAATTTTGTGCCCCAAGGTAAATTCGTCTAGGTGCTACGGATCTAGAGTTATGGCCGATTTGGTCATTTTTTGGGACATAGTCGTTTATTTTTGGCCAAAACCCGACAAGAGTAAAAGTCGAAAAAAAGCCGAGTAAACCCCCAAATGTTTTTTGATATTCGTGAACAGCTTTACAAAGAATGTCTGGGGCGCTTGCATGACATTTGAAATTCTAACCACATAATGAGATATTGGGTACCAAAATTTCGGCAAATCCGACCAAAAAAAGTTTGTGACCTATAGGCGCTTCAACCGTTCGTGACACCGCTGTGCTGTAATGGCAAAAGTTAATCGTACGGACTTGGAATAGGTTACTTTCGACAAATGGGAGCGCTCCGATGCCCGTGTCTCTGTCAGCGCTCTTCGAAAGGCCATTTTTTAGGTGTTTTGTTCCAAAAGTTTGTTAGCTATAGACGCTTCAACCGTTCGTCGCAGAGCTGTGCTGTAATGATGAAAGTTACTCGACTGGACCTGGAATAGGTCACTTTCGACAATGGGAGCGCTCCGATTTCCATGTTTCGCAGCTCGACCCTCTTGGCGCACCCCCATTTTGGGCAAAATTCGGAACTATGATCGTGCATTATTTTTCATTTCCTGAACGAATTCTGGCGCGTGATAGCTCAAAAGAAGCGCATTCAAAGGGGGAATCGATTAAGTCATAACACGCTTCCATACGCTTGTGCATTACCGAGAAGTTTTTGGAGATGGCAGGACCCACTTTACATAACAAGCTTCTTGGTTCGTCGCCCACTCGCGCCTGCATCAATTGGACGGAAACCTCGCAGGCATCTATGCTCCACATCAAAAAATGAAATCGCCGGAGGGACTCTTGCTACATGCCAGCTATGGTTTACTGGGCACATTCTTCTTTTTACCATGTTCCCTAAATCAAGAGGTCGCTGGTTCGAATCCCAGTAACGCCTGCCTGTGCCTTTGCACGTGTCCCCTTGGGAAACCCATCAGCGTTGCTTTACTGCAGTGTCTCCAGTCCATTCCACATTTTTTGTCTCTTTTCTAGGTTCTTTTACCAGAATTTTGGTAATTTTTTGAGCTAGAAATATATTTATAGACGAATGCTCGCTACAGCCCCTGATACATGAAAATGACACATCTGCACACCCGCACGCACGCGCACGCACGCACGCACGCGCGCGCACGCACGTACGCACGCACGCACGCACGCACGCACGCACGCACGCACGCACACACACACGCACGCACGCACAATGTGTACAGTGGTACACGCTTTTCATAAGCTTTATGGTGCAACACTGAGCATGCATCCGTTCTGGTCTGCTGCTGTGGGTTTGTATGTGTGTGCGTGCGTGAGTTTTTGATTAATCTTTCTTTTACGAAAAAACACTGTATTAAGGAAAATTTTGCAGGTGGCTGCAAAAAAAAAGAGAATATGTGACGCTCCTTTAGGCCCAGTTTGAAAAAACGCGGTATTAAAAGTAGCCACTTCATCCGATGATCAACTTCAGTTTGGACAAACCGTGTATAATCGAACTAAGCGCAGCAACACGTCACATATTCGGCGTTTGTTGTGCGAGCCATCGCACACAGCCACAACACTACCACTATCAATCCACCCTCACAAACTCTTTCATCTCTCTGACGATGCGCATCATTCATTAGGCATCGTATGGATGGACAGGGCACACAGCCAAAGATTCTGCATAAATAATTTCGCTACCCTGCCCATCTTAAATTTTTAATATGTGGCTTGCCCTTACAGTAAGTGATATGCACCATCAATTCACGATCTTGAGTACCAAGTACATTGTATACCCTACGTCCAATCTTCGATTCTCGTTCATCTTTGTCCGCTTCTGTTAGCCTGTGCCTATGGACGGACGGAACTGCCATCTGTAGACGTCCAGTCAAGGACAAGGCCCGCTCTCGTCTCTGAGTCCAAGGAATGAAAGGCCTCGGTCCTCATGCAGCCTGGACTGCCTTTCCAGTGATCCAAGCGAGCACAACAAACGCCGAATATGTGACGTGTTGCTGCGCTTGGTTCGATTATACACGGTTTGTCCAAACTGAAGTTGATCATCGGATGAAGTGGCTACTTTTAATACCGCGTTTTTTCAAACTGGGCCTAAAGGAGCGTCACATATTCTCTTTTTTTTTGCAGCCACCTGCAAAATTTTCCTTAATCAATGTTGCAGAGTGTGTTTTAAGCCTAAGGTCAAAAACAGCGAACTAAGGCATTGAAAGCCGTTTAAGTGCACTTTAGTCAACTTTTTACAACTGATACAGTTCTTTTCTTGAGTCGGACTACGTTTATGACTGACTGGTTTGACAGTCTCTGGAACAGCTCCAATAGTGTTCCAGGATTCAGGAGAAGCTAAATACCTAATTATGGTTAGGTATTTAGCTTCTCCAGGCTGCTACTATGTAGGCATATAGGGGTTAAACGCACGGAAACCAACGTTCTTGCCTCGTTTTTAGCACTTTTTGGATAATTTTGACAGTTTTTTCAATTTAAAAGAAAATTTTTAGTTTTTTTTTTCTTTTTAGTTTTTTTTTTAATTTTGTTCAGGCCTGGGTACATGCTGTACTGTTTCCACGCTTTGTACTATGTAGAAGGGCGCACTTTGCGCAAGTTGCAGGCTTCCTCAGGGGCGTGTACACGCTGGGACCGCAGTTCGCCTGGGACTACAAGGACCTGGCGCGCTATGGACTCGCCCGTAAGATGGTCGATCTGGCCGGCAGTCTCGTCTGTCCGCTGGTCTTCCGCCGGCTGCTGGGCCTCCGCTACAGCACCATCCTCCTCATCGTCGGCATCGGCAACGTCGGCTCCGCTCTAGTCGTCGCCGCCGCGAAGACGACGCCACAGGTGCGCGAAGAACGCTTTTGCTTTTGCGTAGGCGCCTCTATGATCGTGGAGGGCCTCTCTCTGGTCGCGCATCATTAGCCGCTGCTAGCTAGTGAGAGATGAGACCCTCAGTCAGCCCGATCCATATGGGGGAGTGCATTCATGTGCTTGGGCGGGGGGAGACCAAAACGAAACAACTTTGTCAACAAAAAAAAACTCTTGGTCAATTTGGAGAGCGTTAAGGTTCGGAAAAAAAACACGTTGGATCGAGAGAGGTTATTGCATAAACCAAACCCAAAGTTACGTTACACGTGCACATGGCGCTATCGAGCCCACCGTCGATTCCCGTTGCAGATCTACTTCAAACTCCTGTTCGACTTCGTCACTGGCGGACCGGCCGGTCCAAAGATTGCCATGGAGATCGTGTCGCCAGACGAGGTGGGGGGGGGGGGAGGCGTTTTGGCGGCTTGGCCAGAGCTTGCAGTCCCCATGTTTCTTGATGGATCGATCCACTAAAACGTCTTTCCCAATCCATGGATATTCTCGTGCTGTCGCCGCCCTAGATTACAGAAGGCGTTCTTTCGAATGTCTTTGGCGGCTAATTATGCGGCTCTAGACGGGAAGGCGCCACGGAGATGGGTGTGCCATATGGGCCATTGACGGCCTCCTAGCCTTGCCCGTAATCCATAAACTACAATACAATTCCACATGTCCCTGCGCAGTACGGCAAGTTCGCCGCGGTGGTGGCGGTGGCGGGCACGGTGAACGGCCTCGTGGAGGGCCTGCTGCTGACCGAGGTCTACAAGAGGTCGCTGCGCCACTTCCCCTCGCTCGCCTGGTACGTGCTGGCCGGCATCTGCGCGGCGCAGCTGCTGCTCTGGGTCGGCGGCCATCTGCTCTACCTCCGCGAGGAGCCCCACATACGCGCCGAGCAGAGACACCGCGACGAGGTCGTCGCTTGCGACAGAGCGACCACCGAAGCGACCGCCGACAGGTTCTGACCAAACGCCAGCCTCGTCCCACCGAGAACAACGTGGTGCAGCATACCTACGCTATTTCTGTTAATAATGTGGAGGAGATGATTGAACTAGTGGAGGAGAGGCCAGTGCAGAGTGCAGCGCAGTGCTGTTCTACGGCTTGCGTGTCACTCGCGGTGGCGGCTACCGACAGCGGCAGCAGCACTACGTTATTGAATAGAAATGTTCAAGATTTTCTTGCGCAGTGTCAGTTTTGGACTGGTCGTGCCATTGTTTTTTTTTTCTTGTTTTTTTTGAGTGAACTGAATCAGTTCTGCATGGCTAGTTCTGCATCGCACCGGTTTTGAAGCCGTTCAATGGATTGAATTCTTAGGTACCGTGTGTTGTTGGAGAACCACCCCCATTTGGAGATTGTCGAAGCATATACCGATGAAGCCAAGCTGACGTGTCGCGAAACATGTGGGTTGTCACGACGCGCTCAACAAGAATCTACACATGTACCTACATACCACTGACAGACGAATCACAAAGTTGTTGATTTTGCGCAAGTCGCCATTCGACACGTAAAGCGGCACGACGCAGCACTGTCAACTGAAACGTATCTCTGTAATGTACAGGTTGGACCACTGCATCGCTCTCGAAACCCTGGAAATTGAGCAACCCTGCAATTTTGGGACTTATATTTTGCAGAATTTGTCATTGTAACGCATGATTCTTGTTGGCCAGCCACTGACCGTACTATCGATAATACATACTGCGACGCAGTTTTTATTCTGCTAGGACCGCTCGGTTGCAATCGTTTTGCTGTGGGTCTCCTTTGGACCAAAATGCATTCTTGGACAAACAACCAACAGGTTTCGATTGACTTCATAGATCCGTTGCCACAGCACTGTAAGGGGGGGGGGGGGCGATCCAATCGCAGCAATCGAGTCTCAGCAAGCAGCAAGAGTCGATCGCCAGCGATGACCTCGACAGCGGGTGCTATGCCGGCGCCGGAGCGTCGCAAGCGGACGGTGCGTCCTGTCGCGCGTGCGTGGGCTTGCTTGCGGGGGGGGGGGGGCGCTGAGCAGTTTAACCACGCAGTCACCGCTTGGACCCATGCCGGTAATCGACCCGTGCCAATCAACGCGCAGCGCAACCGAAGGAGTCGCTCGCCGATGAACGGCGGGAGCCCAGCGAGGCGTCCGCGTCTGCCGCGGAGGGACGCGCTTTTCCCGATCCATAAAAGAACACGGGATCGCCCCAGTTGGCATCAGCCACTTGTTCCTGCACAGAGATCAACCAAGTCTTCAGCTCTTGTCGCTTCGTCAGTCCACTACAACTCCCGCAATGGCCGCCGTCATGCAGCAGGCGATCGTCGAGATGGAGGCCTCGGGTGACGCGCCCGAGTCGCAGAAGAAGATCCCCGTCGTCAGCAGCGACAGCGTCCGTTTTGAAGTCGAAAAGAGGACCCTCTGCATGAGCAAGCTCATCAAGACCATGATGGAGGGTACGTGCTCGTCGACGGGGGTTTGTTCGCGTCGAGTCAGTTACAACTGACGGCTGCCGCTGCCTGCAGACCTCTCGATGGACGCGACCGAGGACGAGCCGATTCCGCTGCCAAACGTGACGAGCGCCGTGCTGACGAAGGTGCTGAGCTGGTGCGAGAAGCACCGCGACGACAAGCCGCCCACCGCCGAGCAACTCGAGAAGCCCCGGCCAGTCCGCCTCTCCGACTGGGACCGCGAGCTCTTCAACGCGGTCAAGGGCCAGAAGATCGACAACCAAGAGCTCTTCCAACTCATCCAGGTCAGTGCGCGGTGCCGTGTGCCAGTGGCTCCACGAACGCGCATGCTTTTGCGCGGTTGCTGCAGGCGGCCAACTACCTGGAGGTGCAGGGCCTGCTGGAGCAGACGTGCAAGCTCGTCGCCGACCAGATAAGGGGAAAGTCGCCCGAGGAGATCCGCGAGCTCTTCGGCATCGAGGACGACTTGACCGAGGAGGAGAAGGCGGAGGTGCGCGTCTTCCGGTCGTGCTATGAATCGGCAACAGAATTCATCGCAACCGAGAATTCAGATCCGCAAGGAGAACGCCTGGTGCGCCGACGCCGAGGTGATCTACCCAGACAAAGACGACGACGTCGAGGACGACGTCGGAGTGCCGGCCAGCTCCGCCGACGACGCCGCTGCCAGCAGCTCCGCGGACACCGCCAGCTCTTCAACCGCTCCCCAGTGACTGACGACTCGCATTGTTGCGCCAGCTTGCCTAGCGGTTCCCTCGTCTCTCCCGACATTGTTATTCATGATAGTTGTACTAGCTTCTGTGTGTTGCGTTGTGAAGTAGACGACGACTCGACTGCACCGAAGTGAGAATTACATACCAACATGAACAAGAACCAATTCTATTCCCAATTTCTCTCTCTCTCTCTCTCTCTCTCTCTCTCTCGCTCCAGATTGGAGATGGTTTCAATTTCGAAAATGTTTTTATTAAAAAAATGGGCCTTTCTGTTGTTAAAAAAAAAACATTTTCTTATAAAAAAAGTTTTATAAATGTATTATTTATTTTTATAAGTAAATATTTTTAATCACGTCAGCGTGCGTGAGTGCCAATAACGCCAAACAACTGCACGAGCGCGAACACTATCAACCAACAACGCCAGTGGCGGATACAACATCGCAATCGCAGTATGACATCAGTATGACGCCTGCCTACAGTCTACAGTTGCCTACAGCCTACAGCCAGTTGCCTAAATGCCTACAGCGTTCATTTATGCGTGAACTACTCATCAGAAATCATCGGCCATTTCCACTCTGTCCAGAACTGCTCTTCAAGTTCATCAAATGAGCCCACAATCAGCACGTTTCCTTGAATCCACTTGTGAGGGCCTAGGGCTGATATGTCGCGATCTGGGATCCCAATTGACAAGCATTGTCGGTGCGTTGGCCAGCTGACTGGACGACGCCACGACAACTGGGATGGCTCATCGCATTTCACCTTCTTAATGCGAAGGAGCTGCAGGTGTCTAGTAGAGTCGACGAATTCTTGAAACGTCTCAGAGCCATTCCCACTGCACAACCACGTACCAATGCTTAGGTACCTAATGTTTGGTGCCACATTTGGAACAAACTCCAATGGAGCGCCGGTAAAGCCATGAAGGGTCACCAAATGAAGATGGGTCAGCTGGGACATGCTAATAAACTGAACGTGAGATGGCAATAACACGAAGTCTGGGGAAGACTGTAGAGACACTTTTTGCAGACGGGTGCCAAGTTTGTGGTGCTGGTTGAGCAGATCCCAAAACCAAGCATCAGGGGACACAAGTTCTTCAGGCATACAAATGTCCTCGACTGCGGGACATTTAGTTCCATAATAGTTCGAAAGTTCAAGCATTGATACGTGTTGTAGAGCCATAAACTGTAGCAGTTTCTTCGCAGTTGCAGCAGTTGACACACTCATGGCAGACTGCTGACTGCCACAGGGCCATCTCCAAGAGTTGCCAAGACAAGCTATGTTCAGATAACTCAGTACCCTGCAGTTCTGCTCAACACTCAACAGCGTCTCCAGAAACTGCTGAATGGCCAGCAGGAAGCTCCTTTGACTTTCGCGACACAGCTGGCTTTCTGTGAGATTTATATTGAATTGAAGCCATAGTTCAGCAACACCACACTTGCATTGATATTCTAAGGCTCTCAGTATTCCACACACTTTTGTTTTCCAATTGTGTATCAACTCATTCTTTTCATGCTTGACCAAACAAGAAACAGTTGAGGAGCCAATCGCTTCTGAACTCACAACTTCCACCTTTAGCTGAAGACACCTACGTCTGTAAGTGTTTGTTTCAGCAGTAAAGAACACTGCAGCCGGCCGCTGCCAGCACTCTCCAAATGGTAGCAACCGATGCCACCTGTCACATACAAGTCGAAGGTAGGCAATTTCTCCATAAGTAAATGTGGAATGGGTCAGAATTTTTCGTAGAATGTCGCTCGGTAGCGTCAGCAGCGACATTTCCACAGTGTTTTCGTTTGTAGAAAGCCGCGTGGTATACAAAATGCAAGCAAAACTGAAGCTGTAAAGGAGCAAAATGCCAAAACAAACAGGCACGCCGTTTTGCGTCTTTTTTTAAAACGAAACTCGCGCGCCCAATGAAGGAGTTGTGGGTAAAGCTGTCTCCATCCGATGCGCCAAAGCAATAGGCAGTAGTAAGTATCGGTGCCTTACACTTTTAACGCACCAGAAGGCGATTTAGGCTTTGATCAGACTTAGGTCTTGATTAGGCTTTGGGCTAGGCTTTCTCTTAGGCTCAGGCTCAGGCTTAGGTTTTGTTTCGGCAAGGTGACTTTTTGGCGCATCGCCATGGAACCGTGGTACTTTATCAATTGTCCAAACAGTTTACTCTTGCTTCCATTCCGAACACACTTTCCATGCTTCTGAACAGTCATTCAAACAGTTGTACAAACACAGGCGTTTGACATGCATTATGCTTTGTTTAGGCTTAGGCCTAGGCCTAAGCATAGGCCTTGCTTAGACTTAGGCCTTGCTTTGGCTTAGGCATAATCTTTGTTTAGGCTTAGGCCTTGCTTAGGCTCAGTCATGCTTATGCCTGGCTTAAGGCCAAAACACACGCCTCCGTCCGGCACCGGCGGCACCGGGCGGCACGACCGGTCAGCAGGACGCGCCTATCAAATGCACGGAATCGATTGGCTGCCGGTCCAAATGCAGTTTTCTAGAAGTCCGACTGGCAGCCAATCGATACCGTGCATTTAATAGGCGCGCCCCGCTGACCGGAACGGACAGAGACGGACGGACGGCACCGGACGGAGGCGCGTGCTTTGGCCTCACGCCTCCGTCCGGCCCCGGCGCGCGTGCATTTGATAGGCGCGTCCGACTGACCGGTCGTGCCGACCGTGCCGGACGGAGGCGTGTATTTTGGCCTTTAGCCTTAGGCGTTGCTTATGCTTATAAGCATTCTGCTTGGCTCCAGCCTCCCAGTAATCATTTTCAAATTACTTTGGCGCGTTTGTTTGGTACCATCTTGTCCCGTCCATTGAGGGTCGATTCACTCACCGCGTATACAAGCATAGAAGAAACGACGGTGTGTGACGGTCCGTCACTGACGGACAAGGACAACCTTTTTAATTTCATTTCAACCACCAGCGTCACTCTATCGTAGCCTGTGGCTTAGCGTTGTCGTTGTCTAGCATTGCGCGTCTATTCCTACATCATCTTTATGTTTTTTTTTCATTTATGGACCACGCTACGTTGGCAAAATCCAAAGACATTCTGTTATATCTAAAGACCAAAGACATAGATAGATCTAGAGAGCCTTGAGTTGCTTCCTTGCGGCTGTGGTTTTGGTCAGACTAGCCGCTTCGAACTCAGGACTCCTGCTTGCAAAGTGCTCCAAAATGGTTCAACATCAATTTGTCTCATGAAATAAAATAATGTTGAGAATACTCAGTTGTACAATGATGAATCACTGCAATGATGAAACGGCAAAGTGTTGGAATGCAGGTCAACCAACGCATTTGCATGAATGCTAAACAATTGCTTGTAACACCTACTCTGTTTTAAATAAATTTCATCAACACACCCGAGACGTAAATTGGAGACATGGGACATGCACTGAGACTCATTTGCAGAAGTTTTTTTTTATTTTCATATTACAGTCTCTGTGGTGATGCTGTGGGGTGGGGGCAGAGAATCGGCTCTTCGGTGTGTCGGTTTCTATGTGTTGTATGTCCAAAAATGTTTTGCTCTGGCAACCCAACACTAACAATCCAAAACACACACAAAACGCGCACACAAAAAAGACAGTGAACCGATGCAGGAGGTGGGGGCTGGAGAGAATGGGAGAGCCCGCAAATCGTTTACCCAGCCCAGAGGCCCCCAAAGGTCGAGTAGCTCAACGACCAATTGGGGAGGGGGTTTGGGGCGAGAATAGGCAGGGATTTTTGCAATATCTGAGAAACCCTTCATCGCGCGCGTGTCCGTGTGCGTGCGTGCGTGCGTGCGTGCGTGCGTGCGTGCGTGCGTGCGTGCGTGCGCGCGTGTGTATGCCAGTGCGTGCGTGCGTGCGCGTGTCCATGTCCGTGTGCGAGCGTGCGTGCGTGTGTGCGTGCGTGCGTGCGTGCGTGCGTGAGTGTGCGTGCGAGGGCGTGCGTGCGCGTGTCCATGTCCATGTGCGAGCGTGCGTGCCAGTGCGTGCGTGCGTGCGTGCGTGCGTGCGTGCGTGCGTGCGTGCGTGCGTGCGTGCGTGCGTGCGTGCGTGTCAGTGCGTGCGTGCGCGTGTGCGTGCATGTGTGTGTAATACCAGTTTTTATAGCGTTAACACCTGCAAAACAAAGTAAAAAACAATAAAAAGTTAGAAGTTCTCATGGCATGAACACCTGCAAAACAAAAAAGTAATAAACAAAAAAGTTACAATTTTCTGTGGCAGAGGTTTGATCCCAGGACCTCCAGCATAGTAACCACTACAGCATAAGCACTACACGACTGATCTGTTCTAAACTGCTTTCAAAACATGCCTGATAAGTCAGAAAGTGAAAGTGAACTGTATTGCACACAGAAACTAACAAAGAACCATACTACTGTAGAAAAAGATCCCACTGCATCTTTGGATTACTGTAGTGGATTGGAAAACGATTCGTGGCGGATTCGTGATCAGCATTGTCAATTACATATGCTCATGCTGTTTTGCACCCCCAATTTGCAACATTAACCATCCACAATTTGCATATTCAATGTGCCGTATCTCGTGATTACGGTATCGCATTGGAAAACGGATGTGATATTCGTGATCACCACGGTCGATTACATATATCCCAAGCAGAATTGACACTGAATTCTCAAATTCGATCAAACGCAATTTGCATATTCAATGTGCCATATCTCGCGATTACGGTATCGCACAGCAAAACGGATCTGATATTCGTGATCACCACGGTCGATTACATATATCCCAAGCAGAATTGACACTGAATTCTCAAATTCGATCAAACACGTATGCGAAATTTGCATAACTCGCGGATTACGGTAGCTATCGCAAATCCGGCCCTTAAATGACGGTGAAGTTTCCCACGGCAGCTTCATACAAAATTTTAGCTCAATCCATCCAGCACAACTCTCTGGGCTGCGTTGCACACAGACAGACAGACAGACAGACAGACAGACATTGTGCTTTAGTAATATAGATGGCCTCGCTGAAGTAGCGCTTGCCATACTTCGAGTAGACGTAGCCCACCGATCCAGACGCCAAGTCGCACTTCTGGCTGGCCGAATGCATTTCCGCTTCGCTGGAGCTTGCTGCCCTGCAAAGCTGCACTATCAGCATGCATATGAGCATTGGGCATAACGTGCATGCAGAGATATGCCGTAAACCGTATAATGACTAATGAGCCCTCCCCTGCACTTATAGCCCCCTCGCTGTGTGTCTTTCAGTTCCTTGGCACCCCATAATTAGCCCCTTCGACAATGAGCTATCGACTGTTCCAAGTCGCAAGCCACCATCCCCATGATTAGCACCCTCTCCCGTCCAACAAGTTGCACTCCTCCTACGATCCGAATGAAACAATTTAGCCCCCCCCCCCCCCAGTGGACAGGTACATGGTTTACGGCATTCAGTACAGTGTATGCCAAAGAGGGGCTTCTCCGCGTCCGTACCTGTCTTCTGTCCGGACGAGCGCTGCGAGAGAGTTGCGAGAGGCTGGCGAAAAGACGAGGAATGAAATGTGTGCAAAGTGGCGACGCCGCTCGCTCGTCCCTCTTTCGACGGGCGCGACCGATCCGGTTCTTCTCGCTAAAATTCGCTGGCGCGCGCGCCCGTGTCCTCGACCTCGACTCGACAACAACTGCGGCCTCGAAACTCGGGCGCCGACAGACGGAGGGGGAGGACAGCGACGACGACAACGCGAGGCGAGGCAGAACGAGGGCCTCAACACCAGCGAGTGGCGGGTGACGCGCTCGTCTCCCAAGCCCGGCCACGAGGACGCCACCAACATCAGCATGCTCGTCGAGGACGCGTCCTACGCGGCCCTCTGCGCGGCCAAGATGGTGGTTACCTACGGCTCCGGCATGATCCAGCTCGTGTCGCCGGAGTACCGAAAGGCCGAGAAACAGAAGGCCACGGAGGAGGCCGCGTGCGAGAGCGCCCTCGTGGCGTCCGCCGAGGCGCTCACCATGGCCGACTCGATCCCTCCCGCCGCGGATCCTCTCCTGGAGGACACGCAGAACGACGAGTCGTCGCCCATCTTCAAGTAGGCGGGCCCCGAGGGGAACGCCTACTCACCATACACTATAACTAGGTACGCAGGTCGCTGCGCACCTAGAATACTATCAGGCGGCGACTAACCCTCGCCGCCTTCGCTTTACTATCCGCCCGGCAGCAGTTGGCTCACCCCTGGGCCGGGCGATCAACCTTCGTTTTAGGCCGTTTGAGAGTATATAGCGCCAAGCGCGGACGCTCTCAGCCCCTGCGTCGCCTGCCGATACGTCGCAGCCGTCGTCAGGGCCGGTCTCAGTGAAGAAGAAGAAGAACGCGAGGCGAACGAAGGAATTGAACCTCGCGACAGCTGCGGCAAGGACGGACGATCGTGGAAGTGCGAGAGAGCCGCGCACCGCACGCACGCGACCGAGCTGCAATCGCGAGCGGCCGCGTGTAAACTCAAAGGCTGGCTCTCAATGCAGCGACGACGACGGCGACGGCGCGACGGACGCGCTCGATTCACAGTGAGACGAAAGCGTCACGATGAACTGCTAAAAGCGCGCGCGCGGTTTTAACCTTTTCTCTTGGCACTCAGCTCCACTCTAGCCTCTTTCCTCTGCCGTCCTTGCATTGCAGAAGCAGTTGCCAGAGTCCTATGAGGCACAAAAGTCTACCACATAAACTGATAATGTGATGACGATAATGTGATAATAACTGATAATGACGATAATGTGATGGTGCCACTGCCACTTAGTGCTCAGCGGGAGCTAAACAACACTTGAACACTAAGTCGTCTACAGCACAGACCCTACATGTAATGGGGGGGGGGTTTGTGGCGGCCCACCCCCCCCCCCAGGCCAGATGTTACCCCTCCCCAGGCCTCCAACCCTCCCACCAGAATTTTTCGAAAGTTTTCCAACTTGTCTACAACTGTAAAAAGTAGTGTATTTTTCGTCTTTTTCGGTGTTTTTTAGCCTAAAACAGCTAAACTTAGCCACTCTTTTGGTCCACTTTTTTACCCTCTGACACCCCTATCCCTCTTCAAATTTGCGTGCCCCCCACGCCCCCCGCCCCCCCAGACTGGTCTCCGAGACACCGAGTCTGACCCTCCCCCCACTTCAAAAACCCGGTTACATGAATGGCACAGCGTCGCTCAGAGGGATATCTCTTGCACACAGGTGACATGGTCCAATTTATGACCAACCAACTTTTTGATGGGGTATTTGAATGCTCTGGTCAGGCTGGAGTAGGATGCGAAGCCAGAAGCCCAGCCCAGCGTCAGAAATCCAGTTTAGATAATCGTAAGTTAGATTCAAGAACACCAGTCATATTGAGAAGTGGAGTGAATGATATTATCGGTAACATTCTTTAATTTCAATTGTATACTGCGCATAGCGGCTTAATCTGTAGCGCCTTCGTCTTTAGCGCCTTCGCCGAGTAATCCTTTTGGTTCACAGCAATATATGCATCGGATAGTGTGGTCGTTATTCACTAGAAGGAAATTCAAGTTTGCGAGCTACATTTAAATTCTCAGGAACTCAACTTTAAGTTGAACCATGCACACAAAAAAAACTAAAAAAAAGATGATTATAAACCGTCAGAGATTTGCATAGCGCGACTACTGTCACACCCTGTCGATTCCTGTTGGAAATTTTCGTTTCACCAGTCTGGCGAGGCGATGCACGTGCGAAGAGTATACTGTGTTGTAAGCAGACACTCAAATTAGCAAAATCAGTTTCTATCAACAACAACACTAGCGATGGGCAGGGCGCAACACCGCAATCGCACTATGACAGCAGTACTATGACGACACAGGCCTAGAGCGTTCACTTTCCAGAGAATTACTCTACTGGACCAATCAGACATTCCCACTCTCTCCAAAACTGCTCTTCAAGTTCATTAAATGAGCTTACAATCAGTACGTTTCCTTGAATCCACTCGTGAGGGCCTAGACCCCACATGTCACGGTCTGGGATCCCAATTGACAGGCGTTGACGGTGTGTTGGCCAGCTCACTGGACGAAGCCACGGCAATATGATCTGCTCCTGCTCATCGCATTTCACCTTCTTAATGCGAAGGAGCTGCAGGCGTTTAGCAGAGTCAACGAATTCTTGAAACGTCTCGGAGCCATCCCCACCCCCACTGCACAACCACGTGCCAATGCTCAGGCACCTAATGTTCGGTGCCACCTGTGGAACAAACTCCAGTGGAGGGCCAGTTAACAATCGAAGCTTCACCAAATAGAGATGGGTCAGCTGGGACATGCTAATAAACTGGAAGTGAGATGGCAGTAACACAAACTCTGGAGAGCGCTTCAGAAACGCTCTTTGTAGACGGGTGCCAAATTTGTGGTGTTGGTTGAGCAGATCCCAAAACCAAGCATCAGAGGACACGAGTTCTTCTGGCATACATATGTCCTCAACTTTGGGACATTCAGTTGCTCTTTGACAATAGTCCGAAAGTTCAAGCATTGATACATGTTGTAGAGCCATAAACTGGAGCAGTTTTCTCGCAGCTGCAGTTGACTGCTGACTGCCACAGGGCCATCCATATGAGTTGACAAAACCGTCTATGTTGAGATAACTCAGTACCCGGCAGTGCCGCTCAACACTCAAAAGCGTCTCCAGAAACTGCTGAACGGCCTGCAGGAAGCTCCTTTGGCGTTTGCGACACACATTGCTTTCTGGACGATTTATTTTGAATTGAAGCCACTGTTCAGCCACACCAAACTTGCATTGATGTTCTAAGCCTGTCAGAATTCCACATACTTTGGTTTCCCAATTGTGTACCAGATACCTCTGGTCATGCTTGACCGAACAAGAAACAGTTGAGGAGTCGAGCGTTTCTGAACTTTGAACTTCGACATTTAGCTTCAGACACGTACCATGGTAACAGTTTGTTTCAACAGTAAAGATCAACCCAGCCGGCTGCTGCCAGCACTCTCCAAATGATAGCAACCGATGCCACCTGTCACATACAAGTCGAAGGTAGGCAATTTCTCCATAAGTAAGTGTGGGATGGGTCAGAATTTTTCGTAGAATGTCGCTCGGTAGTCTCAGCAGCGACATTTCCACGGTGTTTCCGTGTGTACATTACACAGGAAAATCGAGTGGTAAACAGAACTGAAGGTGCAAAGGACGCTGACCGAAACGCCACTCTCACAACCGTTTTGCGTGCTGTTTAAAACGAGTGCGCCCTACGATCACTCCATATACAAACATTGAAAAATGACTGTGTTTGACGGACAACAAATACCTGTTCAATTTTTTGATCGGTAGCGTAGCACCACATATGCACTTTGATTAGGGGGAGTGTTTTTAGCATGGCAACAACATATATTGTAGGTCGTCATAGGTACATGTTGTCCTGGTATGATTGGAGGGGTGTTTGTAAAAAAAACTGAAGCGTTTCATCGAAGAAATTGCTCTTCTACATTAAAGTAGCGTTCGGACCGTGTACAGTGCTGGGTATTCGTTCAAGGACACGTTGTACAAGACGGTTGTTTTACCTGTAATAAGTATATTGAGATAAATGCCTGCTCCCACTCCATTGTCCATCTGGATTCTGGAACTCAATCCATCCCGCGACCCCTACCCCACACTCTTTGAATGTTTTTCATTTGAATCACTCTAGATTGGTATACTGTAATTGTGTGTTTTCGCGTCCTTTGAGCATATACGACAAAAACGCCAAAGATACAGAAATCCTATGAAAACACCCCTACCGTCTCCCTTTTCGCTCTACCGTTCGGAACCGTTGAGCAACACGCGCGTTGCTTGTGTGAGCGATTTCAAACTCAGGAGCCAAAATTCTTGCGCAGCGCGCTTTTTCCTCTTTGGGCAGTACACTTTCACCACTTCAGCCTATTTGGGCAGTACACTGAACTATGCGTAGTACGGGTTTTGTTCGGAGACTACGGTAGACTCGTTATTACGCATTACTGAGCTTGTTGTTGGTTTGGGGGCGACTCTAGGAAGCCTTTGAAAGGTTCGTATAGCAACGTTGATTCAATTGCAACGTTCATTCTTAGAGCACCCCAAAGCGTTCAGAGGCATGGCGCACAGCTCCAGGACATCTTTTAGAGAGAACTCTCGAATCTGCTGGGAGTGGCGTACGCCATAAACCACAGTCTGAGGCGCAACACCGCGAGGGCGTCGCATTGCCCTAGGAAGTGAAGACACGTTTTGTCCTCCACCCCACACTTGAGACACACCTGGCTGTCGGCGATGCGCCGAAAGTGTGCATCAAGATAGTGGCCTGAAAGCACACCGCACGCACACTACACGTGCCACTGCACGCCGCCGCTTGAGAACTCTCCTGGACAGGTCCTTTGACGGGCCCGCGATCAGTTCCTTGGCCTGTCGGCAAGACTGGAGAGCATCCCAGCGGAGGCGGTGCTCTCTGCGCCTCCAGGCGTCGAGTTGCTGACAGACTAAAGCCGGACTGGCGGTGAGCGCCGGCTCCGGACCTACAAACGGCGTCAGCGATCCGGCACGAGCCAAAGCGTCGGCGCGTTCGTTTCCTGAAAAACCCCTGAGTGCCGATAGAACCCAGAACAGTTGAATGCTCTGAGCACGAATAGCGTTCAGCGCATTTCTGCACTTCCGTACAACACGAGAGCTCGTCTTGCAGGAACTACCTATTGGCCAGGAGGGCGGCGCGACTCGCGACGTCCTCCTTGGCAACTTCCAGGCCTGCCAGATGCTAGGCCTTTAAAGATGTCAAACATGCAGCGGTTGTCTGTCACCCGGCGGCTGGCTGCCTCGTCGACCCCAAGGAAGCGCTGGCCATCATGCGAAGCATTCGACTCGGCCGGCACCGACAACGAGCGCGTCACCGTCGAGCGGACCAACGTCCTAGAGGGCGCTGCCAAGCAGTTCCACCGCGAGTGGACCACTACAACCACAACCACAACCATTAAATGTGGCAAAAGTGATCAAAATCACCGAAAAATCGGCAAATTTGACAGCGAAACTAGCATTACCATTCAAAATTTTTAGGTTGAAATAATAGAAGGAAGCCCCCCCTCCAATAGTGCCCCCCCTCCAATAGTGCCCCCGGGTAAGGAGAGGTTGAAAAAATAGTGCCCCGGGGGCACTATTGGAGGATTTACGGTAAGGTCCGTAATGCTCGATAACGCGTAATAACGCGTCTACCGTAGCTTCCGAACAAAAAAAAACGGTGTACTGCCCAAATAGGCGGAAGTAGTGAAAGTGTACTGCCCAAAGAGGCAAAAGCCTGCGCAGCGTCCGAGGGAGTGCAGCGCGGGGGTGTTGTCCGACATGGCGACGATCAGTTCTGAGGCGCACATCGTGCAGGCTCCGAACGAGTACCGGCTCCAGACGCCGCCCAGGGACGGCGTCTCCTGCGTCCGGTTCTCCCCGGACCCCACGTCGCGGCTGCTGCTGACGTCGAGCTGGGACTCCGCGGTGCGCGTCTACGACGTGGGCACCTCGGCCACCGACAACGCCGTCCGCTTCGACTACGCGCACGCGGCGCCCGTCCTCTGCTGCGACTTCCTCGTACGGTTCTCCTGGAATTGAAATTCGAAATTCGAAATTTTGATAAATATGAAAATCATCAGGACCCCAATCGGTGCGTGAGCGGCGGCCTCGACAACCACGTCAAGACGTACGATCTGTACACGGGCACGGGTGCGAGGAATTGCGTGTTTTTTTTGTGATTTTTTTTGGAATTTATTGAATCTTTAGACACGGCCATGGGCGCCCACGACGCACCGATTCGTGTCTGCGAGTACGCCCGTAAGGTCGGCGTCCTCATCACGGGTACGCGCGCTAATTAACTGAATAAGCCACCCACCACACACGTGCATTAATTAGCCAGTCATACATCCTTTCTCATTTGTATATGGCTAATATCCGAAATTCCAAATGTTTGGCCAACGCGTGCCCATTCGCACGGTATTTTGGCGAAAAGGTTCTAATCTGGGCTATATCTTCAGTCGTCCCTCCTCCTCTCCTTTCCCCAAACGCTGCTACAGGTTTGGAGGGTGGTACGTTGATAACCACATCAATCCCATCGCCTGTGTTCGTCCTTTTTTGAGTAAGGAAGCTGGGTGGGACGACAGGGAACGGTCCTATGAGCTCCGGGGGTAAAATGCCCTGGATCTGTGTGTTGTCTGTGCAGGTTCCTGGGACAAGACCGTGAAATTCTGGGACCCTCGGACCAAGTCAAGCGCCAGCACGCACCAGCAACCCGACAAGGTCTACGCCATGGCCCTCAGCGGTGGGTGCTTTTTTTGGCGCTGCGCGGAGTGTGTGCAAGTACATTTCTTCCCCCCCCCACGACACTAGCACAATTAAACTCTCCAACTCTCCCAATTAAAAAAACTAATTGTGCAACCCTGCCCCCCCCCCACTCTGGCAGACCCGGTTACAGGTATGGCTTAACGATATCTCCGCAGGTTTCCACACACTCGGGGTCTGAGGATCCAGCCGAGCCATCCTTAAGCGTGCAGACCGTGCTATCCATCCGCGTTGCTGCACGGTTAGACGGCACACCTACAGTGCAACGATCGTTTGCTTAGACTTTCGACTGGTGGTGGGCACTGCGGGCCGCAAGATCTGGCTGTGGGACCTGCGCTACATGTCGCAGCCGGAGCAGCGCCGGGAGAGCTCGCTCAAGTACCAGACGCGCTCCATACGCGCCTTTCCCAATGGACAGGGCTACGTCGTCAGCTCCATAGAGGGTTCGTGCTCCTGTATCTGTAACTCACCCCCCCCCCCACCCACGCCAAAACTCGGAAATCAGCCCCCCCCCCTTCCGAATTGTGGCCAAGAACTACCTATTTGGACCATATTTAGGTGAACGGAATGAATTCAGTTGTTCCCATTTTTGGCTCCGGAGCCCCCACCCTAGTTACTAGACGTTTGCGTTTTTTTTTTGTTAGAAACGTTTCCATTCCAGTCGTCTTTTTCCCAGTTTTTGCTCTCCGACCTTAGACCCCCGTCTATCAAAGACAATCCCCCACTCTATCTGACCCAGCCGTATTCTTCTGTCTGCAGGACGCGTCGCGGTCGAGTACTTCCACGCGGAGACGCACGCGCAGCGCAAGTACGCGTTCAAGTGCCACCGGTCCAAGGAGGAGGGCGGACGCGAGTGCGTCCACCCCGTGCACGCGGTCGCCTTCCACCCGCTCTACAACCCCTTCGCCACGGGCGGCTCCGACGCCCTCGTCAACGTGTGGGACCCATTCAACAAGAAGCGCCTCTGCCAGTTCCACAAGTACGGCCAGCCCAGCCACCACCCCCTTCCCCCCCCCCTCCATCCAGGGGGGGGGGAACCAACGCCCACTACCACTCACGAGTTTTGTTTCGTGCCGCACCTGTAATT
Organism: Paralinhomoeus sp. GSCO2_6; assembly: GCA_030248085.1. Classification (NCBI taxonomy): domain Eukaryota; kingdom Metazoa; phylum Nematoda; class Chromadorea; order Monhysterida; family Linhomoeidae; genus Paralinhomoeus; species Paralinhomoeus sp. GSCO2_6. The sequence continues at coordinate 4,616 of JASAMY010002409.1, read as the reverse complement.
GAGGTCCTTTGAAATCAGTGGGTGTCTATGGAAAATTTCCACTGGGGTGTGGATAATGGTCGATTTCGCTTCGAGAGAGGGAGTGGAGGAAGTGCTCTTGCCGATGGGGGGGAGACAGATTCTTATGGTTCCCACTGGTGAGTGGGGGAATACACCCACCCCCCCATGAAACTTTCTTCCGTTCAAATGTCAAATGCACCAATGCATACGCGCGTTGTGCCGACAGGTACCCGTCGAGCATCAGCTCATTAGCCTTTAATGAAGACGGCTCTATGCTGGCCATAGCGACCAGTTACCAATACGAACTGCCCGTCGACCCCGAGCCACTGCCACCGACCACCATCTTTGTGCGCAAGGTCAACGAGCAAGAGACCAAGCCCAAGTACGCCGCGCCACAAGTGTGACAAGCAGCAGAGAAAATGGTGAAAACGTGAAAAAAAAACACGGAAAATTGCGTTGACTCAACTCTGTTACGTGCTAACCGCTGAACAGGCATGACGCGCGCGCGCGCACTCACACCCACTCGCATAAAATCTGCGGAAAAAATCCGCTCCCTGTTTGATGATTTGGCTGCGTGTGGATTCTTTTCGTTCGGTAAGAAGGAATTTCTCCAGTAGTTCAGTGTGTACGCTGACGCACCCCACCAAAAGGTCGATACGCCATAAAGGCCCCTTCGTAAGCCGAAGCCTCAGCCTAAGCAAGACCTAAGCCTAAGCAAAACCTAAATCGCCTTCTGACCGGTTAGATTAGAACTAAAAGACGTTGATCCATTGAGTTGCATTGAAGGTTTAGTTGAATTTGAGTCAATCCCCCCTTGGGGTTACGTGGAAAAATGAACAATGTATAAAAGGGAGGGGCGGGGCAGGGAGCGCATGGCCAGGAGGGCGACAGTAACTGACATATCACGCCGTGCCCGCGTTAACTTTGTCGTTGCACCTTGCATTGCGTTTTTTTAAAGTGTATCCTTAATCTTTTTAGAAAGAGATGGGCCCAGACATAGGCCCCATGCACTGGCATCAGCACGCATGCAGACTTTGGCGATGGATTCAGTGGGAATGTACGTGTGCGTGCGTGCGACAGCGCACCCTGTCCACGTCGCAGATGTTGAAGTTGGAGGCACTATGAGCGCCCACGTGCAACATACTCTCTACCTCCAACAGCGTGTAGTGGTCGTTTTCCCATGTCGGCGCCGCTGACGTGCCTTTGTCCTCGACAATAAAGTTGGTGAGAACATGCTCCACTTGACCACCACGGACACTAATTGTCGGCCCGTACGCGCGTGCGTTCGTGCACGCGCGCTGATTATTCGCAGCGTGTTGTGCCACATTGCGCTGTCTCGCTTTTTACTCACCATTGTGCTCAAAATAGTAACGCAAGTATTATTTTGGTGCTTTATTTCAGCGTCCGGATACATATTCCCTTGGAAGGTTTCATATTCTCCGGTTCAGGGGAACCGCCAGGGGAATGCCACATTTTGGTGCGCACTTTCCAACTGTCTCATCCGTGTATACATACAGTGAAAACAGCAGACGCGTCCAACTTTTGGTTGCTATCTTACAGCGACGGTCAACGCAGGATGCGGGACCGACTGAACGATGGCGGTGCACGTGGTGTTGTTGCGCCTGCCGTAGCGGCGCTTTTCGTCTTTTTGACTGGCTGCGTGCGCCCTAGGTGGCAGCGTTGATGAGTGTGCGGTCCAGCGGTCAGGCCCCACTGTTCCACGGCAGACGCAAGGCACGTCGGTCAGGTTCTCGAGCCGCCGTCGCACGTGTGCGACAATCAGCGTGTGACAGCACTGGCGGATCCAGGGGTGGGGGAAAGGGGGAATTCCCCCTCCCGAAATTGGAAATTTAGGGGAGGGGGAGGGGGAAAGGGATAGGCGGTGGGAGAAGAAACACGCCTAGTGGGCCTAGTTTTCACCATAAAATTGCTTGTAGGTGGTCAAAAACAGCAAAATTTTCGCGTGCGGCGCCGTTTATATTCGTTACTCGTCGAAAATGGACCGATTAGGTGTCCAAACCACTGCCAAAATGGCCCAACGTCCATAAAGTTCAACAGGGTCCTCCCTTCTGCAAAATTCCTCCCCCCTCCGAAATTTTTTTCTGGATCCGCCAGTGTGTGACAGCAGACGAACTTGAACGGCAGCAGACGTCGCACTCGCGCGCGAACGCCTCCTTCTCGAGCACGCGCACGGTGCTGCGGTGCTCGCCGTCGAGCACGTGCTAAGCCTAAGCCTAAGCCCTAAGCCTAAGCGACCGCCATGCTCACAGTAGTGCGAAAAAATGGCACGGAAAATATGCAAAGCAAACGCTGATTCCTGTATGTATACAGAGGGGACACAGTTTTAAAGTGCGCACCTAAAATGAGGCGTTCCCTTGGCGGTTTACCTGAACCGGGTTTTCCCGTTTCCTTCCAACTTCACTTTGGCTTTCCCCTTGCCACACGGATTCCTAGGCAATTCCCAAAATATGCAACCGATACAAGCACAACCGATACAAGGGATTATTGTTCCCGCCTCCTAAGCCTAAGCCTAAGCCTAAGCAAAAGCCTAAGCCTAAGCCTAAGCCTAAGCTACAGTGATCCCTTGTATCGGTTGTGCTTGTATCGGTTGCATATTTTGGAAATAGCCGATTCCTATACCCAGTGGTGGCGCCAGGAATTGAAGTTTGGGTGGGCACTAAAAATGTAGGGGGGCAACCAACAAAAATGCTACATACACGTGCCTGAAATTTCATCGCCTGCTCAGAAAACGCGGTGCTTATTGGAATTTTGCTAATACTCGCCCAAACTATTTTATTATTTATTATTTATTTATTTTTTACATTTTACATTTTACATTTTTACATTTATTTACATAGATAAAACAGCGGATACATCACAAGGATCCTTAGTTGCCTCCCCACCAAGGAAGTAAGCATACATGTATCCTACATGTATCCTACATGTATCGCAGGCAGGCCTCGACAGTCCATAAAACACAGCGCTGCATGCCAACTTTTTGAAATTTTGGTATAATTGCTTCGTACCGACCACAACAACTCATAATCGGCTTTGAAAACAGAGCTCTGCAGTCTATTGTTTAGTTCGGCAATACACGTCCTTGTAGAGGCCAAAAAATGCATTGGCTTTAGGTACATATAAATCCATTAAGCGCTCCTCCCTACAAACCTTACTGCGTACATTGAGAAAAGTCAGAGCCGCTGGCAAAATTTTCAAAAAATCAGTGCTGGGGTGGTACAAAATGCCAGTCAACAGATTGACTTTGAAAAAGTTTAGGGGGGGGGGTCGGTCATAAAGCTTGGAGGGGGCAATTGCCCTCCCTGGCGCCACCACTGCCTATTCCAACAAAAACAACGTGAAAATGTCGCTGCTGTCGTTGTCACGCAATGTTCTACGGAAAATCTTGACCCATCCCACGCTAACCTATGCGGAAATTGCCTGCCTTCGACTTGTATGTGACCAGTGGCATCGGTTGCTGCCATTTGGAGGGTGCTGGCAGCGGCCGTTTGGATTGTTCTTTTTTGTTGAGAGAAACACTTCAAGATGCAGGTGTCTGAAGCTAAGGGTGGAAGTCGAAAGTTCAGAAGCGGTTGTCTCAACTATTTTCTTGTTTGGTCGTGCATGAAAGAAATTATTTGGAATTGGACTTACACAATTGGAAAGCAAAACTTTGTAGAATACTGACCGGTTTAGAACATCAGTGCAAGTTTGGTATTGCTGAACTATGGCTTCAATTCAATATAAGTCTCTCAGCAATCGAGCGATGTCGCGAAAGTAAAATGGCATTTCTGCTTGCACTTCAGACGTTTCTGGAGACACTTCTGAGTGTTGAGCAGCACTGCAGAGCGCTGAATCGGCTGAATATTGCTTGTTTTGTCGAATCATGGACATGGCCCTCCTGCAGTCAGCAGTGACAACAACTCGACAACTGCAACTGCCAATAATCTGCTGCAGTTTATGGCTTTACAGCATGTATCAATCCTTGAAGATTTTGTTTATCATGAAAAAACTGGTGGATTTCCCGCAGTTGAGGCCATATGTTCGCCAGAAGAACTCAATTGTTTTGATGCTTGGTTTTGGGGTCTGCTCAAGCAACACCACAAACTCGGCATCCGTTTGCAAAAAGTGTTTCTACAGTCCTCTCCTGACTTTGTGTTAATGCCATCTCACTTCCAGTTTATTAGCTTGTCGCAGCTGACGCATCTCCACTTGGCGAAGCTTCGAGTCGTAACCGGCCCTCCACTGGAGTGTTTTCCACAAGTGGCACCGAACATTAGGTGCCTAAGCATTGGCACGTGGTTGTGCAGTGGGAGTGGGGATGGCTCCGAGACTTTTCAAGGATTCGTTGACTCTGCTAAACATCTGCAGCTCCTCCGCATTTGGAAGGTGGAGCGCAATGCGCCGTTTTTATTGCCGTGGCTTCATCCAGTGAGCTGGCCAACGCACCGTCAACGCCTGTCAATTGGGATCCCAGAGCGCGACATGTGGGGTCTAGGCCCTCACGAATGGATTCAAGGAAATGTGCTGCTTGTCAGCTTATTTGATGAATTTGAAGAGCAGTTCTGGAGACAATGACAATGACTGATGAATTCAGTAGCATAATTCACTGGCAAATT
>JASAMY010001296.1:0-40618 GCA_030248085.1 Paralinhomoeus sp. GSCO2_6 | reverse complement strand
GTACGTGACCTCAACTTTCTTCCCCAAAGATTTTTGGTTCGGGAACGTGACGCTACTATTATCTGCAGTACGTATCTCATCATTAGAGTAAACGGAGTCATGCATAGTAATCTAGCCGACTCAAAGTGATTCGTGTCGTCGCCGTCGCTGACAACCGAGAGAAAGCTCCCGTCCTGTTGCGATGCCGAATCCGCTTGATGACGGCCACTCAGAAATCACGGCCGCCAGGGACAAGCTTTGTGCAGCAGTTGTACCGGTCGGCTACCAAGCACGTGCGCACTGGCGAGATGACGCTGAGCCAGAGGCGTCAGCCCACCTACGGAAGTCAAGAACGACCTGCCAGATCGACCCGCCAAATAAATGAAACCTCTACACGATGCGCGCCCAGTAACAGTACGTGTCCGCTTAGAGGATTACAGATTAGTGTTGTTCACTGCCGCCGATTAATCTAAGTGCGCGAACAACTACTGTAGAATTGGTGGCGTTACGTCTACCAACTAAAAACCTTTGGGGAAGAAAGTTGAGGGAACCGTTTCTGTAGTACTCGAGCTCTTCCTTCGTCAGGCCGACCTGCGTGCGCTCTGGGGGAACGCTCACTTGCACCTGAACGTCGTTTTGATTGTTTTGCACCGAGATTCTATTGCATTAATTTTTCTCTCCGACATTATCGCCATCTTTCTCGTACAGAACGGGCGCGGCCCCTCCCGCGCCGGTGGCCGCGATGTAGCTGTCGTTCTTGTCCGAATAGTCGCCCACGACTTTCGCCGCAGGATCGGCGCCCTTCTCCAGCAAACTCTCAGACATTTTTCTCGATTTTAATTCAACGCTGACGCAATTCCGCTGTTAGTAGGGTGAGTGCGAACGGACTGACTGGCTGGCTTTGACTGGCGCGGCGGACGTAGCAGCCAGCGGCGGCGGCGGCAGTGCAAACGAAAGGGCGCCAGCCGCCGCTGAGAAAAATTAACCCCAGACATCGCCGCAGCAAAACGTGAGCTGTTCCAGGCAGTACCCACCAAAATTTTGGCGGAGGCCTTCGTGTCGTTCGCCATCGTTTCGCTGGATTTCACTTACGTTTGAAAAAGTCGCTCACGAACGAAAAACAGGCTACAGTACAGACAGCGCAAAATTCGACAAACAAAAGGTTAAATTCGACCGCGCAGCGTAGAGGGCATCAGCGCCGTCGTGGCGGTGAGTGGTTGTGTGCGTGTGGGCGGACGATGCCTAGCTAAGCAGTTGCCTTGAAGCCAGCGCAAAGCATTGCGTACGCTGCGCCAGCAAGATAATGTGCACGGCCTTTTGACAGCCGTTTATGCAAATTTATTGTAGTAGTGGTAAAATCCTAGTCGTAGGGGAAGCACTGAAACGCGTTCCTAGAACCGTCTCAAAACTTCCCTAGGACTAAGTCATACACGTTCATAGTACTCACATGGCCACAAGTATCTGCAAAGAACACAGTAGCCGCCCCCATTCCGACTCGGTTATAGCGCTGAAAGAAGAGCTGACGGAAGGACGGAGGAGGGTCGGGCCCCTATCCGAGTATTTCTCATGGCGCAGTGTGCATGCGTATACCAACATACATGTACCCAGACCCACCACAGGCTGCATCGGTCCGCGTGCGTGCGTGCATATATGCATGCATACGTACTCTGTACTCCGATTCCGTTGTCTACTAGGCCATTTCTCTTTCGAACCTACAAACGAACGAGCGAAACCCGAACATGCGACTTCGCGCAACGAAAAACACCCTCTCGTCCAAGGGGCGCAGACAGCGCCCGGTGTCACTCGGCTTCGCAGTGGCGTCAATTTTTGAGAACTCTCTCAACTAGCGGCCATCTCGACGGAAGAGGCGACGGCCGGCAGGCCGCCGGCCGACTTGAGAATTTCGCCCACGTTCCGGCGGAAGTTCGACAGGTTCTGAGTGAATCTAGACCCAGCGGTGGCGTGAGCATTCGCGTACAATGTTAGCTACGAAAGTACACAGACAGGCAGGCACCTGTCCTTGTTTTTCATGGTGACCGAGCGCTCGACACCGTCCATGAGGGACTCGAGGCTCTGGGCGAGCTTCTGACGGCGGTCGCCCGTCGCGGCGGTCGACACAGCGCCGCTGGCGGAGGTGGGGGCGGCCGAGCCGCCAACGGAGAGGGCGCCGCCGCCGCCGGCGCGACCGGCGGCCGAGGGGCTGAGGGGCAGCGTCTGGACGATGTCCATCTTGATGCGCTGCCAGTCCGTCTCCTGCAGGAGGATCAGGCCGAGCAGCGGGCGCGAGAGACTCCACTGCGTCTTGCACTCGTCGAACATCACCGTCGTCAGACCCGTCCAGAGCATCTGCAGCGGCCCCGCGTCCCCGCCTCCCCGTGCGCCCGCCGCCCACCACCTGTCTGAGGATCTCGGGTCTCTGCTTGACGGCGAGCAGGCAGTTCTCGCCCTCGACCGCCTTGTATGCCCTCCTCCTCATGGCGGCCGTGTTGGGACCGGTCGCTTGGGTGGGCGGCCTGTTGACCCGCTTGTAGAGGTAGCCCACGATGTACTCAAGCGTCGAGCAGCAGCCCGTCACGACCACGGAGTCTGAAGCGACTGGAGCTGGTTCAGGTACAAGGCAGTACTATTGGGCGGCTGACGGCCTAGCAGTAGAGAATCGGCCTCTTGTGTGCACGCTTCTGTGTTCGATTCTTGATGTGTATCAATGGATTCTCATGTCCTCGACCTCCTAGCGTCGGCCTCAATCGAACAGCAACGAAGTGCTCGTGCCGCCGACCCACCGATGGCTCCGAGTCCGTCTAGTAGCGTCTGCAGGAGGTAGACGAAGACGTCGCTCTCCAGGTTCGACAGGAAGGCGCAGTGGTCCTGCGCCAGGCACTCCAGCATGTAGTAGTAGTTCTGGCTCAGCTTCGCATACGCCTAGGTAGTGCGCACGCCAAGTCTGCACAGGAGGGGGGGGGGGGCAGAGGGGAGGGGAGGGGAGGGGGGTATCGACCAGCAGGTCCGGCCTGGGCAGCGCGAGCGCCAGTCTGACGGCGACGTGGAGTGCGCTGTCCAGACAGTCGTCCTCGTAGAGGCGGAAGACGCCGAAGTTGACGTAGCCGCCGGACAGCACGGCCCTGAGAATGCCGAAGCAGACGGAGATGCCCTTGAACTTCACCTTGTACTCCTTGTCCTTGGGCACCGACTCCAGAGTCAGCAGTCGCGTGCCTGAGTTGAAACGAGCATTGAGGGATTTCGAAACATCAAGGGGGGGGGGGGGAGCGGTGTCTGATGCAACGGACCGTAGGCGCAGATGAGATTGCTAGCCTGCTTGAAGAGCAGATAGGCGTTGGCGCTATTCGAGTCGAATTGTAGCCGTTGGGAGCGATTCTGACAGAGCTCGTGGACCAACTTCAGCACGGGGCTCACCACCTCCGCGTCCGCGTACCACAACTGCACCAGTGCGTGCGTGCGTGCGTACGTGCGTGCGTGCGTGCATGCGAGTGACATGTACCCACCTCGAGAGCGCGCAGGCAAATCTCAAAGTAGTCAGGAAAGCTGAAAATAAGTGCAATTCTCATTAATTTCAATACAATGTAAACAGGAAAGCCGACATCATGTCAAAGAGCATATTGTACGAGGCCTTGGTGTTGCTCGCGAACGCGATGCCTCGCAGGTCTCTGGCGAGCCCGATTATTGCAAGCTGAACGGGCAACGAATTCGACAATTAAGAATTTTTTCAAAAATCCACCTTCGTTTCCGCTTGCACGCGCTCGTCGGCCGATTGTAGCATGCCGAGCGCGTTCGCCGTGGCCGCTTTCACTTCTGGAATAGAATTGCACGCGGCAACCATGAGTTAGTTCTGTCCCGTCGCATGCTCAATTGTCGGCAATCAAACCGAGTTAGTTCTGTCCCGTCGCATGCTCAATTGTCGGCAATCAAACCAACCTTCTATGGGCCTCATAAAGTTGACAAAATCCGTCTCGTTTTCCGTCTCGATCGTGAGGAGGCGAGCGAGCGCGCCGTAAAAGGTCGTCCGACACCGCTGCGTCGGCTTCGTCGCCGACGACGAACCCAGAAAAGCGAACTCAGCCGACTGAACGAGAAAAACCGACCCGGGGCGTTGATCTCAGACTGCGGCGAGGGGTGGCTGGAGGCACTCGAGCAACAAGCCATTTTAGGTGCGCACGCACGCACGCAGATGGACACGCACGCACCGGCACTCACGCACGTACGCGCACGCACGCACGCACAGAGAAGGAAGAAAGGGACCGTGTGATTGGCCATGAGGTATCGTGTCTCGTCGAGTCTGACGAGCTTTCTCACGGACGTGTAGCCGACGCAGAGGTCGTTGAGCAGCGTCAGCGTGTCCTCGATCAGACGCTCCTGGCCGCCCCAGTACTTCAGATTCGTTATGCTGCAGTCAACAAGTGCATCTGTCAGTTGTCACCTTAATTTTATTTTTACAGAGAAAAGAAAAGAAAACGCACATTTTTCTCACGTACACCGCGAGCACTTGCGACTCGTCGCTAAGGCCGAACCGCTCCGCCAGTTTCGTGTACACCTACAAAAAAACACGTGAAAATGAAATTGTAAAAATTCGACTTCTAGTACCTTTGAGGTTCTCTGTACTTGGTCACTAATGTAGATCTTGCGAAACTGCTCTAGGTGGAAGAGAAAGGCGAATTCCAATTTGATACTCGCGTAGCCGCTGTTGGTGGTCGCTCGCAGCCCGTCAGACACGGACATTAGAGCCAGCACTCTTAAAAAATTAAAAGGGTATATAAAATAAATTCAGTTAATTAATTTCGTCACCTGGAGACGAGGTCGCCGTCGCCCTCGTGCTCCTCGGTGTTGGTGCCCAGCGCCGCCCTGCCGTGCACCGCCGCGCCCACCAAATACACCAGCCACGTCAACTCCCCTGCAGCGTGCGTGTGTGCGTGCTGGTCATGCCGGGTGCGTGTGTGCGTCCGTGCGTGCGTGCGGGGGGGGGGGGGTGCCGGGTGCGTGTGTGCCAGTGCGTGCCCGTACGTGCATGACGGTGCGCGCGTCACGGAACGTGCATGCGTGTCGAAGGAGCACCTTCGATTTGGCGCGTGAGTGGTCCAGTGGCGCCGTTGACGGCGGCTTCGTAGCGTTGGAAGGCGTCGTCGAAGCGCTCCATCAGCAGCCGACTCGAGCAGTCGTACTCGCAGCGCATGATCACCTGCGCCCCCATCGGATCAATCACTATCGCAACGCCTGATCAACTGACTGGTGATGTGATCTCACCGAGATCTGGTCGAGCTGCTGCGCCAGCGACGTGTGATCTTCGAACGGATCCTCCGTGTCGCTGAAACAGCCCGTGCAATCAGAAACGGCAACAAAAGAGCCGACATGTACAAAGCGAACGTGTTCAAAATATGGAATCCCTCATACCCCACCCCCTAAACCGGTCTTCCTAATGACACACACCCTAACTGGGTTGGCAGCTGGACTTTCGTGGGTGACCGTTCAAAAAGTGCGTATAAATGCCGGGGAGTGGTCTGTGTTGTTTTTTAATACTTTTTTTTTAACAGAGCAAACGTTACGAAACGCCAGGTCCGAAGTCCACACAAAGGGCTTTCAAAAGATGGTCGATTCCGTACAGACTCAGAACTTTTCGTTGAGCACTGAACATTTTGGGCATCAGAACAGGGGATACCTCGTGACCATGGCCAGTCTCGATTCGATGTAGGCCTTCGAGACGAGCGGCGCGAACTGCGCCAGGTTGTGGTGCTCGTTTGACCTAAACCCGTTTGATTTATCCTCAGGAACACAACTGCTATTTTGTGCTGCTTGAGACACCTGACGTAGGGCATGGAGATGACCATGCGCTGCCAGAAAGACAACAGGTAGTGGATGCTGTTGTGTGAGAACTGGAACATCTGAAGGAGGGACCATGGCACCATGACATATGTGGCTCAGAGACGCGCCTGCAGCGACTGGACGGTGAAGTCGGCGAGCGTGGCGATGAGCTCCTGATAGATGTCGACCTTGATCAGTTCCGACAGCTGGTAGTTCGATTTGACGCGACCGATCATGCGACAGAATTCGTGGTAGTTGGCCTGGTCGGACAGCTTCTGAATTGCGCGTCACAAACTACGTGCACAACTTCGTGCGCAATCTTCCTTTGACCTTTGAAACACGACCAGCGACCGGCGTACCCAGGCACGCACGCACGCACGCACATACACAAACAGCCAACGGTGGAATCAATCCACAAGCCTGACATGAGGGTTGTCCAAGACGCCCTTGATGCCCTTGACGAGCAGCACCAAATACTCCTGTCTCTCCGTGTTGCTAAAGATCGTGCGTCGAACCGAAGTCAGCTGTACCAGACACGACAACACCTGAATCGCGCCAGAGTATCACGCGAGCCAATCTAAATTTCAAATTCAAAACGTCAGACTTTGGCAGAGACATCCAGCTGAGGAAGTGAAGTGTACAATGAGAAGAAGAGCTTCACCACGTTTGACTCGACGGTGAACACTGAAGGACACGACTTTCTGTGCGTACGTGCGTGCGATTGTGCGTGCGTGCGTGCGGAGCTCACGGTTCTTCCAGCTGGCGGGCACCTGTACACTCGCGTTGTCGTCGATTGTATCGTCCATTAGTGAGCCGATAAAATCGAACTGCAGACAGTTCAACGTCAGGTCTAACAACTGCGACAGTTGGTTCATCTGAGGCGCCGGTCTGGGTTTGATCGGACGCACTCACGCACGTACGCGCACGCACGCACGCACACTGTTCTGATCCTCGGTCGGCAACCTGTCCAGCTGTTTCTGCAGAAAGTCGACGGAAAACTGAAAGATGTCGAAGAGATGCGTGTCCCTGAACGAGGCGGCTACGCGACGGTGCGAAGTCAGCGAGCCCACGCTGAATTTCGTCTGCAAACGAAATTAAATGGACAAATTTTGAATACAAAGGCTCATACAAGGCAGTGGCTCACTTGACTAATTTCGGCCGTAACGTATGACAGCAGCTGCACGCAGAGTGCGCAATGCTCAGCCGACTCCTAAATTGAATGCACCTCAGCCTTAATTGCGATCCAACCATTCAGCACGCACAAACACTGCATTTTTGAAAACTTCGAGAAAGCAAGATTAGCCTTAATTGCGATTCAACCATTCAGCACGCACAAACACTGCATTTTTGCAAACTTCGGGAAAGTAAGATTACGGTAAACATAACACCTCGTCAGTAGGTCAAAGGTAGCCTTTTAACAGTGCCTAACAAATGCAACTAACTTTGGCGAGTTTCAAGATCTGCTCGATGGACGCTCTGAAGACGTAGTCGTCGTCTTTAGTGACGTCGAACCATCCGAGCTTCGTCAGCCGCGCGAAGAGCTAAACTAATCAATCAATCTCTTGAGGCAATTTAATGCATTTTGGCAGACCTGACATAGCGAGCTGACGACAAACTGAGGCATCTTTTGCCACTGGCTGCCGAGATAATTCAGCAGGTAAGACCCTGAACACACAAAAAGTAAAAAAAAAATCGAAAGACAAAAATAGGCAACAGCTTACTCAGTTCCACGCGTTCCTCTAGGGACACGGTCGTTGGGGTGCGCGAGATCAGTTTGCTCAGCGTCGTACTCGCCACCAGGCAGCTGTAGGGACTCTGAAGCGGCTGCCCTGCTCCTCAGAATTTATTCGCGTTAACCCGACAAAACCGTAAAAAATATCCGTTATAATTACACAAGCATTTAAAACTAAAAGGACATACAGAAAAGTTGCCAAGAAGCATCGTGCACTTCTCGAGGCATTCGGGCGACTCAGCGAACTCCGCCAGTTGCCGCTCCGCTAAAGCCCTTTCCTCGCTCGAAGCCGACTCGTATAGCTGTCGACACAAATTCTCTAGCTAAATTTCGATACAATACACATTCTAGAAATGACATCCTCATTATAACACGCAACGACAAACGTATGCAGCCTCGGACTGCATGGCTGGACCGCTGTGGAAGAAAACAAATCACATGAAACTAACAATAATACGAAAATACGACAAGACAGAAACTGAAAAACGGAAACCGAAGAAGGTTTGAATTACGCACGGACCGACGATTTTAGCTATTTACGCAAAATTTGAAAAACTGCTTGTGCAGTTCTACACTTATGCAAATACAAGTAATGTACACTTGTGTATTTATGCAAATACGTTATGCAAATAAAACCACCGCATACTTGCATTGGTTTGTAAACTTACATGCAAATTTATTGTTTTAACGTTACTTTTTGCATATAATTTTACAAAAGTTTCACAGTACAACTTCAATGTGTCCAGGATGAAGGTATACAAAACATGACCACTGGAGTTGCGCTGCGATAACGTGCATAGCGTGCTTCTCCAATGCTTACTTTACCATTAATAGCGTACTCAGTTAGCTACAAGCATACACGTCCTTAGCAGTGTATCAACTCCTGCGGATCTAGGACTTTCTGACAGTGGGTTGAATAGGCGGCATAGTTCAAAATGTCTCCCGTTCGTATAGAATGCTAGGCACATTTTGCATGTCTGCTGGCGCTACAGCGTCATTTTTTGTACTTTGTACAACAAAAAAGATAGTAGAATGACAGAAAAGCCTGCACTGCAGACAAACATTTTGCGATTTCTTCGTTGCAAAGGAACAACGTTTTAGAAGGCTCGCTAAGAATGCTGCCCTGATTTTACAATAGGCAAACACCCTCAGCAACCCTGAAAATCTGTGTGAAGTTGACACATTTTTGGGATGTGCGATTGTTGTAAGCGTTTGGAAAAGTTTTCGAGGCAGAAAGTTGTAATAAAGAGTTGCAGTTCACAGCGTTTGTCCCTCCTTGCCCGCATATTCGGCCTGGACCTGAGGAACATTACACTGTGGCCCCGTTAAACATTTTCTCTTTTCTTTCTTTCCTGCCAAATTTCCCTTCGCTGGTGCGAAAGGCGGGGGAGCGGAGGGGCAGGGGGGAGGGGGGAGGGAGGGGGAGGATGGCGCGGCGCGGGGCGCGGGAGAAAAGCGGGGGGGGGGGGGGGGGGCGGGGGGGGTGGAGGGGCAGCAGGGGGGGGGGGGGGGAGGGGGGGGGGGTGGGCGGCGGCCCGAGCCCCCGGGCGGGCGCCCCGGCCGCCCGAGGGGGAAGGGGGGGGGGGGCGGGGGCGCGAGGGAGGAGGGCAGGAGGAGGGGGGGGGGGGGGGTGGGGTTTCTCCCCTTTTTTTCTTCACGGGGGGCACGCCACGGCGCCGGTGTCGTTGCTTTTTATTGCCCCTTCAACTCAGACTCCTGCTTGCAAAGTACTCCAAAGTGGTTCAGTATCTATATTTTTTGTCCTCAGTAGTGTCTCATCATCAATACAATGTGTCATAAAATCATGCTGCAAATGCTCAGTTGAAAAGCAACAATGACGAATATGTAAAGTGCTGCAGCAAAAGCCAAAGGAAGTCAACCAATGCAACCAATGCACTTCTGCAATACAGGAAAACATTTTACTGTTTGTTGCACCTTGTTTGTTGCAACGCTTCATTCTTGCGTCCAGTCATTACATTCGATAGTAAAAATTTGACACTATACCATCTTGGGCAGACACCATAAATCCCATATTTTGTGGCGGCGGGCTAATTGTTTTAATCAGCCCTTCAGAGCCAGCTAATAATAATTGCCTTTTTTTGTAATCTGCATGGTTGCTCGCATATGTTCATGCATCGTGATCTGCAGGCGCAGTGCTGCTGCTTCCCGATCGGCTTGTGCACGCGCCGCCGACTGCTCGGCAGTCTGCTATAAATAGGTAATTGCACCGCAAAACATTTGAGCGCCATTGAGAAACTAAATAATGCACTTCTTCTGAAGCTCCTTGACCGCTCTGTAGAACTCGTCGAAATTTGTGAACGGCCTCTCTTCCTCTTGGAGCGACTTGCCAAAGCGGCGCTCTCATCCTGCCTGCTTGTGCAAGGCCTTTGGACCTGCTCTAAGCTAGGATCGCTGTCCGACGCTTCCAATTCCCTTCCGGCAGGCTGTGGGCGGACGTTTTTCGGCAGGCTTGGGCTTGAGTCTCCCTTACGTCGTTTTTTGGCAAAACACAATTGTTGCGTCCGCATCCGCTCCATCCGAAACCAAAGCGAAGCCTAAGTCTAAGCGAAGCCTAAGTCTAAGCCAAAGCCAAAGCCTAAACATGACTGGACTAAAGCAAAGTCTGGACTAAGCCTAAAATTAAGAAAGTGTTCATCGGACGCAGCGAACGCGGACGCATCAATTGTTTTCAGCCGTTTCCAACAGAAAAAAAAAACCAAAACAACGCACCACAAAAACAACGCACCACTAAAACGCTAACACGCGTGCGTGCGTGCGTGCGTGCGTGCGTGCGTGCGTGCGCGAGTCCGTGCGTGCGTGCGAGCGTGCGAGCGTGCGTGCGTGCGTGCGCGTTTGCGTGCGTGCGTGCGTGAGTGCTTGCGTGCGTGCGCGAATCCGTGCGTGCGTGCGTGCGTGCATGCGTGCATGTGTGCGCGTTTGCATAGGTATGTTCGGGCCTTTTTACCCTCAACTTGAGCCATATTCCGTGCGTGCATGCGTGCGTGCGAGCGTGCGTGCGTGCGTGCGCGAGTCCGTGCTTGCGCGCGTGCGTGTGTGCGTGCGTGCGTGCGTGCGTGCGTGCTAATGCGTGCGCGCATGCGTGCGTGCGTGTGCGTGTAATACAAGTTTTTATAGCGTTGACACCTGCAAAACACAGTAAAAAATAATAAAAAGTTCGAAGTTTTTATAGCATAAACACGTGCAAAACAAAAAAGGTATAAACAAAAAAGTTACAAGTATTTTTATGGCAGAGGTTTGATCCCAGGACCTCCAGAAAAGTAACGTGCATCATAACCACTACGCCATTGATCTGTGTGAAATGGTTTTCTAAACACTTCTGATAAGTCAGAAGCACGCATAAAATGCGCTGTATTATCATATAATTTATTTATATTTGCATAACACATGGATTACGACAGCTTCAGTAGTGTCACTCTTATTTTGATGGTAAAATGTGCCAAGCAAGCCAGCAAGCAAAAATTCAGCTCAATCCATCCAGCAGAACTCTCTGCTGCATTGCACACAGAACCCACAAACAGTCATACTACTGTAGAAAAGGATAATGCCATATCTTGTCACTACTGTAGCGGATTGGAAAACGAATGCCAGATTCGTGATCACCACCGTCGATTACATATATCCCAAGCAGATTTGACACTAAATTCTCAAATTCGATCAAACACAATTTGCATATTCAATGCGTCGTATCTCGCGATTACGGTATCGCACCGAAAAACGGATGTGATATTCGTGATCAGCACGGTCGATTACATATATCCCAAGCAGAATTGACACTGAATTCTCAAATTCGATCAAACACGTATGCGAAATTTGCATAACTCACGGATTACGGTAGCTATCGCAAATCCGGCCCTTAAATGACGGTGAAGTTTCCCACGGCAGGTTCATACAAAATTTCAGCTCAATCCATCCAGCACAACTCTCTGCGCTGCGTTGCACACAGACAGACAGACAGACATTGTGCTTTAGTAATATAGATGTGCTGCAGTCGAAACACCTAAGGACTGCAGTCTATCTAGGCACCATTTTGTCAAACATGGGTCGACATAGGCTACCTATATATATTTCGTTTTAAGGTAAGGAAAAACACTGAAAAAGACGAACACTACACTACTTTTCATGAGTTGAAAATTTCTGGGGGGGGGGGGCGTAAACTTGCCAATCCGACCCCCCCCCCAGTTACATGTATGGCCATACGTAAAGCACATGATTGTTCTGTCGAAACAAAGCGAGTGTTCAGCAGCGAAACCAACCACGTACATGATATGTGAGCTTTATCAGAATCCGAGCGTGTCACTGGGGGGAATAGCAACGGTCATACCGTAACTTCTTCAATAGTGTCCGGGCGCGGTTGTGTCAACCCCCCGGCTCCCCCGGGGGTGAACTATGGAGGGGCGGACTACTACAATTTCAACCTTTTTAATAAACTTTTTGAATCGTAAAGCAAAGTTTACGGTTAGAATTGTCGATTTTGCGCTTTTTTTTTGTTCACCCTGGAGGTTGGGGGGGGCACTATTGGAGAGTGTACGGTACATGTTGAAAGTCAAAACTTGCCAGCGACCTTGAGGGGCACAACGATAAAAGTGGCTAGCAACACGCAGCTCAAGGCCAGAATGAACAGTGCGACGCTGCCGATGGAGAGGTACTTTCGACGCCTTTCGGATTTTTCCAGCATTTCTTGCCCGTCCACGCGGGAAATTCCCTCAGATGGCGGTCGAGTGTTTGATTTTTCGGCGACGACTGGCGAGTTGTCGTCCGTGCTGGGCGAGTAATTCTCCATAATTATGGACACGCAGGAGACCGAGGGCATTTGCCGAGCCATAGGAGGGGCCATTTTGCCAATTTTTCTTCAATTTTCTTATCTTTCCGGCAAAACACGTGAATGGACCGCTTGGCGTTGGCGTGGCGCGTTGTAAATTGTAAAAGACAAGACGCTGCGTGCCGTTGACTGCGCGCCTCTATGATGATGGCATCTATGCGAGGTGACGACGCAGCAAGTGCGTGCGTGCGCGTTCGTGCGTTCGTCGCGCGCAACGGAGCGATCCGACCGAACAACCACACTTCTTGCGCAGCACACGACGCATGCGCGGCGAAGGAAGGCGGCAGGCCAATGCACACTTAGCGGCTCAACTCGACGCGAGTTCTTAGGAGCGGTGCAGTGTGTTTGTGTGCGCGTGCGTGCGTGCTCGTTTCCGGGGCTAGGGCTCTGCACCACACGACCTAAAGGTGCCCCACGCCAACACGGAAGAACGAAAAGTATCAAATAATGGTGTTGGCATCCACACCGGATCAAACAGCTAAAAGACGACAAACAAGACGATACAGCAAACAAACATCTCTTGTGACCTCCTCGAGCTTGAACGATCAGAAACAACTGCAAATTGACACAGCAAATCGGTTTAGCGCATGAGCGCAGGTTTTATAGAGTGGTCTGAACTGAAAGGACCCTTGTTGAAGAGGGGGTGGTGGGTTGCGTTTTAGTTATAGTTAGTTATTAGTTATTCCTCTGATTCTTTAATCTAATGCTAGTCAAGTTCGACTCCTACGAAGACTGCGATGGTCGACGTAACAGCGTGCAATGAACAGCGCGAAGCGATGAAAGTGCAATTAATAGCATTTCTGCAGCTCAGTATAAGGGGAGGGAAGGAGAAACTGCAATACCAGTGTTAGTCACGAATGGCCACCGCCATTCTATTGAATCGGTGTTCTCAGAGTCGGCGTGCCGATTCTCAACCAGAACAAACCCATGCCTACCTAGGTAATCAGTAAATATCGATTGATTGATTGATCACTATTTGATCATCCAGCACTTCAGATTGGCGACTGGGGACGCGTCGCGATGTACTCCTTGATCTTGGGCGTGTTCATGACGTCACTGATCAGTTTCTTGATCAGGGGGTAATTCGTCAGGTTTCCCGGCATCAGATACGTGTCCACTTGATCCAAACCCTCTGCCACAACCAGATCGGCAAAAGACAGCTAAAGCACAACGATTTTTTTTGTAAATTAAAAACCATAAAAAGTTTTTAGAATTGGTTTTCTCGCAAAGTTGTAATTCACCTTCTTGCCCACGAGAAATCCGGTGCCGTTGTCTTTTAGAAACTGCTCGTAGCGGCCCAGAAAGGTCGTCAACGGTTCCTGGGCTGCCGCTATGGCAGCCGCCTGCAAAAAAAATTTGCGATTTAAAAAAAGCTGCCCGCGACTACACAATTCGAGTACGGTTACTGTTTTCTACACCTAAAAAAAATCATGTTGGGCATACAAATTTCTTTGGCTTTTCAACTGTGCAGAGGTTACCGCATACCGGTAACTTAGAAAAATCTCTCAACCTTGCTTTGTCTGGGAGACTGTGATAGATTTATCCAACCCAGATTACGATGCTAAAATTCAGCGCTTAATTTCAGCACTGAATTTCGACGCGCCAAAGTCTGGTCTTGTGGGTCATCATATCAAGAAAACTAGTTTTTTTTTGTGTGGAGGAAGGGGTGTCTCAGCGCGACTATTTCAGTTCGGGCAAAAGGAACTCAATACTCTAGAAATTTTTGTCTCGTTATGCGTCTTTTTTTTTTAAACTATAGAGTACCGTATACCTCCTTCTCTGCGTCTTTCAAGAAGAGTTTCGCGCCGATAATGGGGCGGATCTTGGCCTCCAGCACCTCGGTGTAGCCATCGATGAGCATGTCGATCTTCGCTGCCTCCAGGTCGCTCTCGCCGTAATAGCCTTGAAACGACATTATTTCGGTGTGTTTTTGCGATAATGGAATGCCATTGCATCCATTGCGTAAGCGTAACCAAGCGATTAACCACACACACACACACACACACACACACACACACCAAATCGCTTGGCCAACAGACGTGTGATCGCCATGCTCTGACAGATCACCTCCTTGCCGTCCACCACGAGAACTGGCATCTGGCCGAACATCACCACTGCAAATTAATAAATAAGTAAACTCTAATGCAATGTGAATGAAAAGAATAATAAAATTCAACTGACTTTGCGTGTTTTCCTCCTTAAACTTGGGCCAATCTTCGAAACCGATCCGCTGGTCCTCGAACGCGGTGCCGCTCAGGTGAAACAGGTATCTAAATCGCAATTTCTGTTTATTTTCCACAAATACAGAGCTCAAATTCTGGAACATTGATTCGGTAGACCTAATGGCCTTCTGACTTTTCTCAGTCACCTGGCAGGCTCGGCTCTGGCCCTGGCCGGGAAGTAGATGAGTTTGTACGAAGGCATCTTCAGTCCGTTGGCTGGCCGGTTCCTTCTAGAGTTGTTGCTGAGCACTTTCGCCCCTTGCTTTGTGCTTGCAGTGGAGATACACTAGTGGAGTTGGGGGGCGCGCAAGAACGGAACGGCCGACGTCCAGAGTCTCAGACACACACGCCACACAACAGCGATGCGGAGTTGCGAGAGATAAGGGAACGCTCTCTCCCCCCCCCCCACCCAGCGACCTCCTGTGTTCCTCTCCAAAACTAGTCGGGACCACAGTAAGTCCCCGAATAAGCGTATGAAAAAACGTGTCGATACGCTCGCCTAAACAAGGTGCGCTGTATGTACTCGCGTGGCGTGGAAGGGTAGGAATGGACTGACCTTGCATGGTACCCGTAGGTCAGTTTTCTGAGGTAAAAGATTGATTGCTGCGGCCACCTGGGCGATGAACCCCCATACCTGCAACTGGGGGTTGGGGGGAGGGGTGGTTACCTCCCCACTATTTTTTCAACAACCACCACCCAACCCCACCCCGGAATTTTCTCAAGATATTTTCACCGTCTAAAACGATAAAAGTGAGTAAATGTTGGTGTATTTCAGTGCTTTTCAGCGTTTATAAAACAGGTAAACAACCCTGTTTAGACCACATTTATGCACAGTTTTGACCAAAAAGTACCAGTGTAACTCAAAAAATGGCCAGCTACCCCCTTTTTGCTCCACGCCCCCAAAATCTTCCCACCCCCACTCGTTCCGACCCAGTTACAGGTATGCTGCCCCCAATCTTCCCAAGAGTTGTTCCCTCAGGCGTCAGCACAGCGTCCTCTATTAAAAGTGAGGCACTGTGCATGAAACAATAGGATCGCGCAGCATGCATGTCCAAAGCGAATTTGCAGTTGCCTGATCTACCACGGTGGATCGAGTTTGCTTTGTGCCCTGCTCTTGCCCATACTCTACACAGCTCTTTTGGCGCGTCTTCTCAGCGAGAAAGGCCGCGACAGAGAAAAGCGTCCAGTAGAGAGAGTGCAGTGCGTACGACCATAGCACGGTGAGAATACGCCATCCCGTCCGATCTGGCAAGTCAAGCACTGTCGGGCCGGGTTAGTACTTGGATCGGAGACGGCCTGGGAACCCCCGGTGTTGTACGCTTTTTCTTTCTTTTCTCTCTTGAGATGGGGGGCCCACAACTCAGAGGAGCTCTTGCCCGTATTCTACACAGATCTTTGGGACATTTATCGCTTTGAATCATCGCGACAGATTTTTTTGCGCTATTCTTGTTCGCGTCCACCAACGTATCCTCAAATAATGCTGCGAGTGCGACAGCAAGAAAGCAAGAACAATTCAAGAGTATAGGTAGTGACCAACATGGGAATCACAGGCAAATCACTGGCTTTAAAGAAAAACCCACATAATCAACACCTAAAGCAAAGCTGCCGTTTCTTCAGCCCCCCTCTTTCAAGATCTTGCATATAGCCATGGCAGTCGTGGAATGCATGTTGAGCTTGTTCTTTTCAAAAATGTCAACAGCTCGGTCTTTAATTTCCGTCCAGTGACACAAGTCTCTGGAAATTGAGAAAGAGGAAATACTTTGCATGCACGCGCGCGCGCGCGCGCACGCACGCACGCACGCACGCACGCACGCACGCACGCACGCACGCAACCGCGCACGCACGCGCACGCTATACCGATAGATGGGCAGGCACAGCTTCATGCGTCCCTGCTCAGTGACGAATCTCAGGGCCAGCTCGACAGCAGGCTCGTAGCGCGCCTTGAGACAGACGCGCAGCCAGCTAAAGTAAAAAAAATTGTTGATTTATATTGATTTTTTCCATTTTCTCCGATACTCTGCATGTCAATATAGTGACGTCGTTATCAGTGCCCCCAGGTAAAGAATGGTTGAAACAGATCGACTGAGCAACGCATTGTACAATGCGAATCATATTGCCAACAAAGAACGCGTGTGCGAAATTGTTGGAAAATTCCCGTCAATTTTAAAGGTGAAGAAGGCCACGGTACATTATTTGCATACACCGTGCTCGTTTTCTTGCAGCATACCGTACCCGAATAGGATCTCAGCATTGCCGGTGGCGCTGAGTCTATAGAGCTCGTCCATCTTGCGCAGTTTGAAATGAAACAGCGGCTGAACGCACAAGCAGTTTGCGTGTAAACGGCACGCACGCACGCACGCATACGCTCTCCTGCATTCCCACTTCCCAACCACCTCCTTTCCCCCACGGGTAGAGAACTCGAAAAGATCAAGTATAGGCAGATACCTCAAATAAAAATGCTTGAACTACCACCGATTACCCACCCCGTGCTTGAGAAACAGCGTCAGGAAGAGCTGTCTCTGCTCGCCCGTCAAGTCGAGGTATTCTTGCGCCGTAAATTCAGTGTCCACCGATTTCCCGTCAGCCAAGAGCCACTTCCTCACCAAAGCCTCGGAGGCCAGTACCATCGAACGATCGAATCTAGGCAAAATATGGTAGTTTGTGACGTGTGAAAATTGAAATTTTTGAAAATTGAAAAAAAGAAAAAAAAATTCGAAAGTGATCAGCAGAACAATGAATAACTTAAAATCGGACAGAGTCGCTGAGCGCTGAGCGAGTAGGCACGCACGCACGCACGCACGCACGCACGCACGCACGCACGCACGCACCCGCGCACGCACGCACGCACGCACGCACGCACACACACACACACACGCACGCACGCACGCACGCACGCACGCACGCACGCACGCAAAAATCAACAAGCGGGAATGAGGCTCGACTCACTGGACTTGAACAGGTGGCATTCCCGGCTCGTACAACCAGCCGATCCAGTCCACCTGCAACAGGTTTAGGTGTATCTACTATTATTCTTTTGCAGACTGAACCAGATATGCAGGAAAAATAAATTTTAAATGCTCAACAAGTCAATTCGAAACACAACTGGCGCCGTCACGCACCTTTTCTAAAGTAGCGGTTTCGTCGTGGAAAAACTCGAAAAGAAAGGCTTTCCATTCGTCAGTGGTGACGGTCGACTGTTGAAATTTCTCGATGTAGGCGCGCATAAACGGTTCAAACACTTCTGAAAGGTTGTCGAAGGTTTTTTTGACAGCGCACGAAGTCGGTATCCGTTTCATTACTGCTCTCTAGGGTGTCGCAATGGGAGATGAGGGGTGGCTGAACCCCTAGCCCTGGTGGAGTAACCCTAGTGTGAAAAATGTCGAGCGCAGCGCCGCTCTTTTCGCCCTAGTGACAATTTGTTGGAAAAAATTCAACAATGCAATATCGTATGGTACTGTATGGTGTACGTTAATATCGTTCTGCAAGCAATATGCATTATGCACCGCATACCAGGTCCTCCTAAAAGTTTCTCCATGTAAAAGAGAAAGATGGAGCCCTTTTCATACGGTGCGTAACTGAAACTGTCGTCGGGGTCCACATTCTCCAGTTTCAGCACCAGCTTGGTGTAGGGATGCGCGGGACTGAACTGCTCGTCGATCTATGCAAAATTTGGATAACAAAATAAAAAGAAAATTAATCAAATTCACAGTTCGACAAACGAAAGGGCACGCACGCACGCACGCACGCACGCACGCACGCACGCACGCACGCACGCACGCACGCACGCACGCACGCACTCACGCGCGCGCGCGCACGCACGCTCGCACCGCATAGATTAGGGTCTTGTGATTCAGCTCGTATTGAAACTCTCGGTATTTCTCTCCGCCATAAAGCCTACCAGAGATTTTGCGTTCCACAAACACAGTGTTGCCTTCGTTCAGCCTAAAATGATTCAGCCTTCATTGGTCGTTCCGGCAATTGAAAGGGCTTTCGCACGCCCTAAGGAAGGGGAATGCAACTGACGACACATAGATAAATCAATCACTTTATTGCGTGGTTAATCAGTATCTTATTACCAAAAGTGCTCCCAATTCGCGTTAGTAACCAGATTACCGGTCCAACTGTGGGCGATCTCGTGAGCGATCAAGTTTACCAGCGACCGATCGCCAGCCTAAAACATTTTAAATCTGTCTCCATTTCGGTACGTTTTGCGTTCATAGGGTATTTTTTACATTAAAAAACTTTTGAAGTGCATTTAAAGGTCAAGATGGCCCACCAATAGAGCGGGTGACACAAAGGTCACGCAGGGGTTCTCCGTGCCGCCATAGGGGAAGGTGGGCGGAAGCACCAAAATGTCGTAGCGACCCCACACGTACGGACCCATCAACTCCTCGGCGGTCTTCAGCATTTTCTCAGTCTAAAAGCAGACATGGGCAGCAGTGCGTTTGTGCGTGCGTGCTTGCGTGCGTGCCTGCTCCCTTGTGTGCGTTCGTGCGTGCGTGCATGCGTGCCTGCTCCCCTGTGTGCGTGCGTGCATCCGTGCGTGCGGGCGTGCGTGCGTGCGTGCGTGCGTGCGTGCGTGCGAGCGCGCGTGAGTGCGAACGTGCGTGCGTGCGTGCGTGCGTGCGTGCGTGCGTGCGTGCGTGCGTGCGTGCGTGCGTGCGTGCGTGCGTGCGTGCGTGCGTGCGTGCGTGCGTGCGTGCGTGCGTGCGTGCGTGCCCGTGCTGAGGACCTCAGCGAATTCATACTCGGCCCTGTCAACAACGGATGGCTCCGAATAGACGGCGACGCGGTCGCTAATGTCGCGCTTCTCGAGCTGACCTACCGCAATCGCCAGCAGATAGCTGGGAATTGGAGTCTGAAGCGAACAAGCCATAAACCGCAAAAATATGCACTCCCTTCTAGAAAATTTTTCCGAATAAATGTTGAAATACAGGCTTCACTAGTTTGTCTTAGGCTTTTATTTAGTATCGAAGACTGTTGGACCGTTGAGAACGAACTTTTCTGCACGTTTCTGGCTGGCGCGCTCAATCTTCTTTGTAGGTGTAGTCATACTCATAACTTCAACTCTAACTTAACATTTGACACTTTAACTTAACTACGGTATTTAACACATTTATTTATCATTTACCTTAACACTTCAACATAACTCTCTGCAGCGCAATTGTCCGACTTACCTAAAAACGACCTTGTGGTGTAGTCAGTGAAGTCCTAACAGATGTGCTACATGACAGAGCGCTAGATAACAAACAACGATGCAATGGGCCAAACCTTCTGTTCGAATGCGTAAGTGGTGTAGTTGGGCCGGTCCTTGCAGGGCAGCTGCGTCGTTTGCAGCGCGCTCATCAGTGCGGTCAACTCACTTGGAACGGCAACCTGAAAAACATAGAATTTTATTCACTTGCCGTAAGCCTGTTTTAAACACAGAAAACACTAAAGTTTTAAGATTCCTAGATACATTTGAGCAATCATCCACACACACACACACACACACACACACACACACACACACACACACACACACACACACACACACACACACACACACACACACACACACACACACACACACACACACACACACCACAAAACAACACATCTTCTCTTCTGTCTACCTCCATACAAACCTTGAATGCGGAGCTATGTATGTATGTACCTGTCAATTTCCAAGGTTGACCCACTAAATACCGTAAATCCTCCAATAGTGCCCCCGGGGCACTATTGTTTCAATGTCTCAAGAGGGGGGCACTATTAATTTTGTCAGATTTTTGCGCAATTGTGCAGCAAAATTTAACATTAAAATGCCTTAAAATGCACACAGGTAGCCGGAATTTAAAAGTTTAATTGAAACACGTGTATTGCACACATGATTACACACCACGCATGCACTTTTAATGCAACTGGGTAACTCAGAAGATTGTTGCCCTAGATCCAGAAGACTTCTTTTCTTACGCCCCCAATGTAGAAACACTCGAGGTCACCAATATAAACTGGCTCATAGCAAGCAAAATCGACTCTATCGCGCCAATTTCTTTGCAAATAGAGTAATCGCTCCATGGAACGCCTTGTCTGAAAGTACGGTCAGTGCTCGGTCTTTGTTGACATTTAAACATCACCTTCACACAAATGACCTAACTCGGTTTCTTAAGGCTAGACTGTAAATCTGCTGCAAAGGTGTCGTCTGGCCTGACGAAACGCGCGCGTTGACCTTGCGTCTTCATCCCCTGTTCTGCGCGTACGTATGTACGTACCTATTGTGTGCTTCATGTGCTCGTCTGCGCTCGGACATACGTACACGTGCACACGTGTTTTCACTGTACGTTGTTCTTGTGTAATGCGAGTGTTGTTCGACAAATGAACATACAAATATACAAATACAAATTCAAAATTTGATTTTGGCGCGAATTTAAAATTGACTTGCCTCCGGGGACACTATTGGAGGGGGCTTCTATTGGAGGATTTACGGTGTGTTCACTCAACTCCACATTCGCACAAAAAATCGTTAGTACCGTAGCCTCATAGCTCTGCTTGACGCTAGGCGTATCTTGGCAGGGCATGAGCGATCTAAACTCCGTTTCAAATAGCTGAGACTGTTTTTTTTCTGGATTATATCGAAGATGCTTCGATCGATCGATCGATCGATCGATCGAAGGAGCGCTATTAACATAAAAGTTCATAAACGAGCAAAACACGCGTCCCGCATTGCGAGCGAAGGTCACAAAAATAAAAATTCAGTTGTATGGTAGGTATAACGATTTTGGGAATTTGGGATTTGCAGGTTCATAGTTACATTCCAACACAAGTCCCACGTCGCAAAAATGGAGCAAATTGCAAATCGAAGAGACCATTCCGTTGACGACTAAAACTGACACAAAAGCCAAACAAACAAACATCACAAAACTCGCGAATTTCAATGTTTTTAAATTTGGCCTGCAGTAACCTGGCGTGGATGGCCGGGCACTGACTGAAGAGGAATGGCCCCCTCTTGTCG
The DNA here is from genome assembly GCA_030248085.1 of Paralinhomoeus sp. GSCO2_6. Lineage (NCBI taxonomy): Eukaryota > Metazoa > Nematoda > Chromadorea > Monhysterida > Linhomoeidae > Paralinhomoeus > Paralinhomoeus sp. GSCO2_6. The sequence continues at coordinate 19,046 of JASAMY010001296.1, read as the reverse complement.
GCTGTCTGCGGCGGGCTGAGCCACTGCAGCGCTGTCGCGTTCGATGAGGTGCAGTACTCGATTGTCAGCTCACTGCAAACTAACAAGTGCCGACACTGCCAAGACAGTATGCACAAATTCGTTTGTGGTTGGTTGTGCATGCATGTGTACCGTATGTACATATCCACGTTAGGCATCCACGTTGCGTGCGTGCGTGCGTGCGTGCGTGGCGTTCCTTGTACAATATGATTTTTAAAAATAACACCGTGGGTACAATTAAGGCGAAATTTGACGCACAAATCCTGGTCGAATTTTTGCAGCGTTGTCAGAGATACGTGCAGAGGCTGGCCATGGAATTTGTTGACGGACTGTTTGAATTCGAAATCGCACGTCTCATCTCTGCCTCCGATTTTTGCATTGATGGAGCTAATCTTTACACCTTTGCTGTCAAGTATCTGAAACCAAATACATACCAGTGTTTAATTTAACTAGAAATTTTCAAGCGCAATAATTTCAGTGTGACAGAACACTCCAGTCAATTAAAGTTTAAATAAAATTAAAATGAACGCACTATGGTGTCGTGTGGTTCAATTGTCTCCACGTTGTAGATGGCACTACCGCTCAAGGTTTTCAGCTCGAAATCGACCAACCAAATTAAATTCAAATGTTTAATTCGAAATTTGTCAAAATTCGACAGCGAACAGGGATCACGAAAATTCTTCCGAGCGGCCATTGACGCTAAAATGCGCAAAAATATGGCAAAATACACTAAAAATTAAATTTTAAACAATGTTTGCGCAAACATTCACGCACTCACTCACCACCTCTCTGATGAGCACAAGTTAGCGATTCAAGCGTTTTCCTAAATATAAACTTCTTTGCGTAGAAGCCGAAAGGTATTTTGCCAAAGCAATTCTAGTACTGTCTAGCGACAAGAAGCTGACGCAGCGAACATTGCGCTTGGTGATAAGACTCAACACTGAAAGCGACAGACCGTAAATGCTCTAACAGTGCGCCCTTCTTAATGTCGCCCCCTTCAGTAGTGCCCCAGGCACTAGCGGATTCAAAGCAGGGTACAGGGGAGAGTGCCCCCACTGTCCTTGTCGGCAAAGGGGGGGGGGGGGCTGTTTGAAAACTTTTTTGCGGGACACATTTTGAGACCTTGCCCCCTCGTGTCAGAAAATCCTGGATTCGCCAGTCTCCCCCAGTGTATGGCTATGTTGAAAATATCGTTTCCCCGTCCTTAAATGCAGGCGGTAGCGCGTTGTCCACTAGGCCCAACTTTGCATCTCGACCATCCTTCTGTCTATACGTGTATGATAAACGTTTCCCAAGTGATCGCGGCTTGTTGGGCGAAGAAGTGAGCCGCAATCATTCTACACCATCACACCACCGATGCCACCGCTTTCACAGGGGGCGCGTTGACGGCGCAAAGGCTCCTGCGGCCCCTCTGGATGGGGACTTGCTGCAGGGGGGCGCCAAGGAGGTCGCGACGCCTGCAGCAGCGCACTCGAGCCACCAGCACTGAGACGCAGACGGCGCACGCGGTGGCCAGGCTGAGAAAGAGCACGCCGTAGGTATACAGCAGAGACTCTAAAGAGCACTGAAAATACATGATGTAAATCGATTTTGGGCTGTGGATTGTAATTTGGACAAGAAAGTACAGGGTGGCCCGTTTATCTTATCCGGGGGGGTTTTGAACGCTTAGAACTTTGCGTTGGCCAAATAAAACGAAGCAACATTTATACGCGATCTAGATAGACACAGGTCTAAAGTTCTGGTCTACCAAATTTCAACTCATTCGGACACAAACTCCCTAAAAGGCAAGAAATCGGTCAAAATTTTGAACCTGTGGCTGTATCGCGTATAAATTTATGTAGCTTTGTTTGGTCCAGTGAACGCACAGATATTGACGATCAAAACCCCGGATAGATACCTAAATGGGCAACCATGTACATTGCGTCCGTCCGTCCGTCCGTTCGTCCGTCCGTCCGTCAGTCTGTTCGTCCGTCCGTCCGACCGACCGTCCGTCCGTCCATCCGTTCGTCCGTCCATGCGTCCGTCCGTCCGTCCGTCCGTCCGTCCGTCCGTCCGTCCGTCCGTCCGTCCGTCCGTTCGTTCGTTCGTCCGTCCTTCCGTCCGTCCGTCCGCCCTTCCGTCCGTCCGCCCTTCCGTCGGTCCGTCCGTCCATCCGTCGGTCCGCCCGTCCGTCCGTCCGTCCGTCCGTCCGTCCGTCCGCCGGTCCGTCCGTCCATCCGTCCGTCCGTCCGGCCGCTCGTCCGTCCGTCCTTCCGTCCGTCTGTCCGTCCGTCCGTCCGTCCATCCGTCCGTCCGTCCGTCCGCTCGTCCGTCCTTCCGTCCGTCTGTCCGTCACGTTTTATACCTCGGCTAATGTGCAGACTTCTCTCCAGCTCGTATCTAACTTCCTTCAACTCCAGCGGAATCAGAATGCCCAAGCATGTCAGCAAGAAACCAATGGGACAGCACACGCGCCAGACGAGCTCCCGCTGTTCCTTCGAGAGCATCCTTTGGGTGGACGCTGTCTCTGCATTCGTGGAAGGGCGGAATGACAAGCGAGATTGGACGCTCTCTCTGCATTCGTGGAAGGGCGGAATGACAAGCGAGATCGATGCGCCAATTTGGGCGACAATTTCTACAGTGTGACAGCTGCGATTTTTCTGACGAAACGTCCTCTGCTCCCCTGGTGCTTGCGCAAATTCTAGAGTGGTTTTACATCAGAAGGGATGCGACCCAACAATTGGTTCATATAACTGACTCTGTTCGAGGATTAGGTAGGTATGTACGTGTACCTTGTACTGTTCGTCGTATGAATTTTCCTTCAACCGCGCTCAGCATGAGCCTGCACGCGCACGCACGCACGCACGCACGCACTGTCACGCACGGTATGCGCAAAGCTTGTCAACGTGATAAGAATGCAGTTGCGCTCTGCATACTGCAGGACGGGTTTCAAGCTGATATCACATGGAGGTACATATCGGAATCAATCGTAATCAATGTAGCTGCGCGAGAGGACGCGCATGTTCGCGTTGTCCACTTCGTCTTTCAGCGGCTCGAATCGTCCGCCTAGGCACCTGAAATTTTTGAATTTTTCCACGTTCCACTAGCGCTTCTCAAGCATGCATATAAGTGCCTCGGCGTCTAATACGAACGCTACGGTATTATTGATGCGGAACTCGGACCATATACCGTCTATTCCCCAATAGTGCTCCGCCTCCCCAATAGTGTCCCAGAGGCATCAAGTACCATATTGCGTTGTACAGGGCCACAAATCAAGCAGCGGTTACGTTTTTGCGTTGTATACACACAGCTAATCAGCTGCTTTGAACTGTCAACCACCTAACGAACCACCTATATGCGGCTATGCCTCTCCAAATATGGTGCCGGGTAAAGAGAGCTTGAAAGTGTAGTATCCAGTTGGCACTATTGGAGAGTTTACGGTACCTGTGCAAGAACTGCTCGGTGACGGCGCTGAAGGCCTTCCGGTTCTCAGGTCTGCGAAAGCCGTGGCCCTCGTTTGCGAAGAGAATGTAGTCGACAGGGATGTTGTTCTTCTGCATCGCCTCCACGATCTGATCTGAACATCAAGTGCTACCACAATTGGTAGCAGTAAGAGCTGAAATCGAGATCACTATACATGTACAGGTGCACCATTGACCTTCCATTTAGCACTTTGGGGCTAATCGTTTCATTCCGGCCGTGTGCGCGCAGGTAAGGAGGGGGGGGGGGACTACATTTGGGTCCTCGCCATCCTGAGGCAAGATGTTGACCACCCACTTAGATGCACCATAGAATCGAACTATTTGTATTTAGAACCTGATTCTCTGCGCTGAACCCGAATATCGTTGGCGCCCTGAGCAATCAGCAACGGTTTGACGATGCGATCCGCAAAGAACAGCGGCGAAATGCTCCGAAGATACGCTCGTCCTGAACACTTTCGCTAGAAACCTTAAAAATTGACAATTTGCATAGTGTACAGGTTCAAAACCGTAGTAGAACTTTACCACTAATGTTGCAAAAAGCCCGAAAATGCGCTCTGCGTTCCGTTCTCCTGCGTTCTGCGCTCTTACGCGTTCTCCTCAACGTCCAGTATTTTATTCACCTTGCTGCCTTTGTAGTGTACCCTTTTACCCTATGTGTGTTGAGCGCAATTTCAAATGCGAACTGTACTGATTAGTCCAACCACAAATGCCAATTGCACTGACAAAACGCAAAACAAGTAGTGTAGTAATTCAGTCGGTTGCCCGCACACCGAGCAGCCCTGTCAGTACCACCAACCTTCCTCCGTAGCCGGATCTCCGCCTATCGTTCGAGTCAGTCTGCTGTATGCAGGCCTCCAGTGCTGCGGCACGTTCTCCAGGGTCGTGATCAAATTCGACATGCCCATGGAATCCACCCCGCAAGCAAACACGTTGGGCGTCAGCGTTAGTCCCACTGAAAGTGCGTGTGTGTGTGTGTGTGTGTGTGTGTGTGTGTGCGCGCGCGCCGCGCTCGGCGTGCGTGCTGGGCGTGCGTGCTCGGCGTGCGTGCTCGGCGTGCGTGCGTGCGTGCGTGCGTGCGTGCGTGCGTGCGTGCGTGCGTGCGTACAGAGGCCTGATAAGCGCACCCAGTGTCGAATATCCCCCATAGCTTGCACCGTAGATCGCCACTTTCTCGGGATCCGCGATCTTCAGGTCGACCACATAATTGACGGCGTCTATTAAATCGGTGTGCATTCGCTTGGCCCACTGGCCGTGGCCAGCCGCGGTCCACCGCCAACCGTAACCTCTTGAGCCGCGGAAGTTGCACTGAAACACGCAGTTCGCTTGCGGCGGTCAACCTGTTTGCGTGTTCATTCTCACAGATTTGCAAAAAAAATATTAATGTTCCTTTTCCAACCTGAAGCACCGCTTGGCCCCGATTCGCAAAGTACTGAGTACTCGGGTAAAAGCCGAAGGAATCCGCCGCTTTGGGCCCTCCGTGCACGCTGAGCACCATGGGCAGAGGCTTGGGAGGTGGCAGCACGTGCGAGTTGTGCACCTGTGGAATGCAAATACACCGGTACTAGAGTCTGCTGCACACTGCGAGTTCAGAATGGCCATAACCTCTCAACAACTGTGGGGCTGTGGTTCGATTCCTTGCTGGGTGAAAACCACGGCAACCCCCTTGGGCAAGGGGTTTAAACCACAGCTCCGGTTTCTGGCTGTACCGTGGCTTTGGCCAAAAATCAGTGCCAGGTGGGGGCCCACCTTGGCTCGCGGCAGAACAACGCCCATTGTTATGTATACGGCGCCGCCCTGTGATCTGGTGATTCAGTTAACGGCTATTGTGCTGTGTCAGGTGATTGTCGTCAACAATAAAGTTTTTTTTAAAGTTTTTAAACAACTCGGCTAGAGTACTTGTGGGCTGGGTATTCTTCTGGCTGAACAAACGTTGCTCACGAAATATAACCGAACAAACGTTGTGTGGAAGTGTCAGCAGGCAGTGTTCCTTGTAGCCATCACTGGTGGGCACTTCGATGCTGTGCATGGGCGAGTAATACTCATAGGTGGCGAGACTGTCCACAGCTGGAAACAGATACTTCACCTCTCTTGTGCGACGGTTATAAACATAGTATCTGGTGATGGACTTTGAGCTTCTCCATGCGATCAGGAACTTGTCAAAAGCTGGAACGTAGTTCGCTGTTAAAAAAAAAACAACCTAAAATGTGCAAACACGCACGCACGCACACATAGCTTTCGTGTTCTCCTATGTAATGCTGTAAACTGCAGACGAATAGAAAACACACACACACACACACACACACACACACACACACACACACACACACACACACACACACACACCAACGCAGGCTGACCACATCTACAACGTTCACCTAGTGAATAGTCCTCTATCATATAGTACCCTTCCTCTTCCAAATGCTCCAGAACATTGAAGTCTCTTTGCAAACTTCTATCCAACCATGTGTACTTTATGCCATCATAATTTTCGACCGCCGCCACAGGTTGTCTTGTGGTGGGATGGAATAGAACGCGATACTCCACCCTTCCCCTTGTGTAATAAATCTCCTTTCTGTAGCTGAGGTCAGTTACAGGCGACCTTGTCAATACTCCTAAATTAGACCATGCTGTAACTGCATCACAGTGCAATGTCATACTACTGCAATAGAATTAAATTGTGATTCTTGTCAACAAAGTGTTAAATGTAGAGCATTTCACGCATAATTCATTCTAGTACGCAATAATTGCAAATCTTGGAAAATCTGTTGGGGATGGTTGGTGTGAGTGTAGACTTAGGATTAGGTAGTCCCAATAAATAGATTGGGCCAGCGGAAGAAATTCCGGGAATGCAACTGCTATTGGGCATTTCCTGCGGCCGCAACGAACGGCTCAGCCAGGATCAGGCTGACTGGGTCTCATTTCTGACTAGCAGCGATCGATTGTGTCAAAGAGACCCCCGGCGATCATAGAAGAGGCCCACACACAAACAAACAAACGGCTTACCCTTGTCATCGCGGTAGCCGTCCACCCAGAAGATGCCCTCGTTGTCGGCGTCGAAGCGGAGCAGCGTCGTGACGTCCGACTGTTCGAAGCTGACGTTCAGAATTGACATCCCGATCGACTGTCCGTCCGGCCCCTATGTTGTTGTTGGTTTAGGGGCAACGCAAGGAGGCCGTCAATGGCCCATAGAGCACACCCATCTCCATGACACCTTCCCGTCTAGAGCCGCAGAATTAGCCAAAGAAATTCGGAAGAACGCCATCTGTAATCTAGGACAGCGACGTAACGAAAAAATCGGTGGAGAGGCAGGTCCTCGATCTAGTGGCTCCGTCAAGAATCGAACCCAGAACCGTGCGCGTATGAGGCCGATTCTCTACCACTATGCCAGACGGTGTCCGTCCGGCCCTTATGCGTCTCGAACAATTCTCGTACAAAGAAAAATAGAAAAAAAGCATAGTTACCAAATTAGACATAGCCGTAAGGCTGTAGAGGTAAGCACAAGCAGTACACGTATACATAGCTTAGCGTACACCACAATCGCCCACTCACCAGCAACAGGTACTCCTTCTCAGCATTGTCGTGCAGCTTGGTGACAACACGCACGTTCAGGTCATGGTCGACCATGACGGAATTGTAGTGGTCGTTCTTGAAGACTAGCTTCTTGGCGCCAGACGTGACGTTCACCTCGTAAATGTCCATGAATCTGAACGCACGTGCGTGTGTGCGTGCATGACGCGCGCGCGTGCGTGCGTGCGTGCTTGGTGTGCGTGTGTGCGTGCTTTCGCGTGCGTGCTTCGCGTGCGTGCGTGCTTGGCCTGCGTGCGTGCTTGGCATGCGTGCTTGGTGTGCGTGCGTGCTTGGTGTGCGTGCTTGGTGTGCGTGCGTGAGTGCTTTCGCGTGCGTGCGTGCTTTCGCGTGCGTGCGTGCTTGGTGTGCGTGCGTGCGTGCGTGCTTGGCGTGCATGCATGAGTGCGTGCTTGGCGTGCGTGCGTGCATGCTGGGCGTGCGTGCGTGCGTGCGTGCCTGGCATGCGTGCGTGCTTGGCGTGCGTGCGTACCGACCTAGGGTCGCGCTCATTCGCCTCAATGATGACCCTCTCGGGGTGGAGATAGCTGGTCGTCCGGATGACAGCCCTGGAGCCCGAGCTTGTCAGCAGTACCGGTTCGGGCTCGGCTTGGAACGCGTTCACCTTGTAAATGCGGTTGTTTTCATCGCCGTCGCTGTCCTGCTGGTACAGCAGCACGCCCGGCACGTACGTCCACCACATCGCTGCGCACGGACGAAACGCCGTATACAAATTATCGTATCGAGTGTATAGCTCAGTGGTCTAGGGCGTCGATTCGGCGCGCTCTCATGTGCTCGTGGTCGGGGGTTCAACTCCCACCGCGGTGCCTCTGAGAGTGGTGCAAACGAACGGCATTGTGATGCTGGCTTTCTTTGATTCTCCACGGCCATGCACTGTGCACGGTGCTGTGACATCCTTTTCCTCTTCCTCAGCCTTCTTTTGCAAGTATCGTTCATTAAAATCGATGCGAATGTTCGTTCTCATGGATACAATGTATAGGTACCTACCGTTACACACTTTGTTTGAATTCGGTACGCATGCGTTATTCTCAATAGTCTGCGAGAAACTAAATAGAACATCAAGTGGTTATGTTTTGCGTGGTGCCATGAGCGCCATGAGTGGAACACAAAAGAAAACGATTGCCTTCCAAAAAAGATCAGTCAACCAACCCATCCAGCACAAGTTGTGTTGCGCCGGTTGAACAAACGAACGGAACAAGAACACTAGATCCTGTCAGAAAGGAGCCGAGCTTGAGAGCGAATAGCCCAGTGGTAAGGCGTCGTGCTCGGCACGCTCGCGGTCGGGGGTTCAATTCCCTTCCACCACTGAGTTATACTGAGTTACTACATAATCCCCTTGGGCAGAAGGATAAACTCTCTCATTGCGGCTCCGGAGCTTCGGCCCGAAATCCGTGCCAGATGGGCGGCCCACCTTCCCTCGCGGGAGAAGAACGCCATTTGTGTTACTACAGTGATATTCGCGCACGGTCATTCCCCAAGGTCTGACATTGTCTTCACGGCTCCACGGTGTGTTGGGATTGCGTCGAATAAAATAGCAAAAAAAAAAACAAAAAAAAGAAAAGCAACCCACCAAAGATGCCCGCGCCCTCGTCGAAGGTGACGGGCCGTGCCTTTTCCACCCCGCTCTCTAGCAGCTCGTCGTAAGGAATCACCCAAACGTTCAGCACTCCCTCCAGAGGCGCGATGTAGCCGACGAAGTTGCCGTCAGGACTCAACGACAGCAGAACCCGGTCGGGGTTGCCGAACATCTGCTCCCTGACGAACCGAGAGGTCTGGTTGACTGATTGGACCGTAAACTCCTCCAATACAACCCCCCCCTCCACCAATAGTGCCCTCCCCCCTCCAATAGTGCCCCCGGGTACGGCAAGGTTGAAATAATAGAGCCCCCCTCCAATAGTGCCACCGGGGGTAAGGGGTATGGTGTGCCATGTGCCTTTTATGGGCAAAAATATAGTGGTACCTAGGTACATTTATATCGTGTATACACACTACTAAGCAATAATGGTATAGAATTGTTTTGCGGCAATCAAAAATATATATATACTGTAGCAAGAAAAGTAAAAGTAAGCACGGAGGGCGTCCCGCAAATTTGAACTCAAAGCTCGTCTAAAAACGGTCGGGATGTGCGCATACTGAAGCGGTGTTATCGGTTTTCTAAATCGTCTTCTCTCAAAACAAAGCAAACTTCCAGAAAAGTGCAAAATGCAACAAACAGGAGTCTCAACCAAAACCCACCTAGGAATGAGCGGTGGCTGGCACAGCTGCAGCTCGGCATTTCTGGCCACGCTGCAGAACAGCTGCAGCGCTGCCGCCCATAGTTCCTGCAGCATCCTTTCTTGGGCCTTTTGCCTTCCCTGTAAAGTGAGTTGGGTGTTCGAGACGCGAAACAGAGGGTGCAGAGCCGAAGTTGAGCGAGAGAAGGGAGGGGGGGGGGTGGTGAGACGAGGACCGGATCAAGATCCGCAGAGACAGCAAACAAAGTCTCGTTCTCCGTCAGTATACGCATATGTACGTACGTATACATACGTCAACATTAGCTCCGAGGAAAATCCTGTCAACAAGTAGGGCATCGACAAAAAACCGGCAGCGTTTATAAACTCTCGTGCTGGGTAAACAGTGCTAGGGAGGTAAGATCGCCGATGGAAGACCTCTCCCGCTGCGCTCACACACCACCCGATGGGGGGGGGGGTATGGGTACAAGTACATAAGCCCAGTACGAACATACCATGCAGTAGCGCTTTTGTACTGACAATCTACATGCAAGCGTCGTCGTCACCACAAAACGCCCACGACATCTGTGCAATTGAAGACGTCCGCATATTGTACCTTCGAAATTTCGCTCCCCTCAGTCAAAAAGATGGGACGAAGGCGGCTGCCCACTCTTGAGTGGCAAAGGGCGGATGGATGGGCGAGGACGCGAGTCACCGTATACTTTTTTTCAAAAGTGAACCGATTGGCAACTCGTAAATCACATACGCATTGTACAAACGTGTATAGCCGCACTACTCCTACACCTACTGGCTGCTTGCGCCGTCAGTCAAGTGCCTGGCACACATTGTTCAGCAGTTGGGCACACAATGCCCTTGGCAGTGCGTGACGCACGCGCGAGGCGTGCGTCGATCCATCTACCATTGTGCGCAGATATCTACTTGTACTTGTACAATGCAAGTGCGTGTTGAGTCTCATTCGCTGCCCACGCGCGCGATGCGGAATAAAGTCGTGCGTGTCCTTGAGAAGTAGTAAAATAAAAAAGTTTAAAACAAGAGATAAAATTTTTGAAATCTCCATCGGTGGCTGCAGCCAAGCGGTAGGCCAGTTTGAGCGGTAAGCAATCGCACGCTGCAGTTCCTTATCTGAGCATCAGTTTACTGATTCACGCTCCCACGTTCTATTTCGTGTCGACTTCAACAACGCATATAGGTACCAGCAAACTGCCTAGTGAACGCATACATGTAAGTACCTACAGTACCATAAATCCTCCAAATAGCCCCCAGGCACTATACTTTCAACCTCTTCGTACCCGGGGGCACTATTGGGGGGTCCACTATTGGAGAGTGGGGCACTATTGGAGGATTTAGGGTAAACTGGGTTCATTGCACTGCCCTGTCACACCACAGAAGAACGCAGTCTAATTGTTGGGTTCACTAGTTGGCGCGGAGTACTGTATCAAGCTTTTCGACATCACTCGCATGCTGGACCGTTGCACCTCATCCCTTGGTGGCTGCACCCGTCCTCCGAGGCACCTGTAAGTTGCGGACACGGGCGAGCTCAACAGAGCTATACATAATGACGCAAAAGAGCGGCCAACTTGAAGAAGAACTGGTCCTTGATCGCGTGCAAGGCGCCGTTGTTCTCGGGCCTGCTGACTCCGTGACCCTCGTCAGGAAAGAGGACATAGTCGACTGGGATGCCCTTTTGCTGCAGCGCGGCCACTAGCTGGTCTAGGACGTGACTCCGAGCTTGGCGGTGCGTGCGTGCGTGCGCAACCAATTGTACCAGATTCGTTGCGCTTGACGCGCGGGTCGTTGGCGCCTTGGACGATCAGCAGCGGCTTTGTGATTCTGTCCGCGAAGAACAACGGCGACCGACTGCGCAGGAACGCGCGTCCTGCAAAGAAGCGCATTTTTTCTGCTGTCAGAACTCTCCACATCAGTGGCGGATCCAGGGGTGGGGGAAAGGGGGAATTCCCCCTCACGAAATCGCAAATCTAGGGGAAAAAGGGGGGGAAGGGATAGGCGGTGCGAGAAGAAACGCGCCTGGTGGACCCACTTTCTAGCATAAAATTGCTTTTAGGTGGTCGAAAACAGCAAAATTTTCGCCAGGTGGCGCCGTTTATATTGGTTCATCGTCAAAAATGGACCGATTTGGTGCCCAAACCACTGCCATTCTGCCAAAATGAGTCAACATTCAAAAAAGGTCAACAGGGTCAAAAAGGGCCAAAAAAAGGTCAAAATCCCTCCCCCTCCGAAATTGTTTCTGGATCCGCCACTGCTCTACATCACTTCCAATAGGAGCGAGTCAACCAACCAGCTCGCGTGTCCGTATCGGCACCCAACATCTTGACCCAGGAAGACCTCAGAGGCTGCCATAGCGGAGGAATCGCTTCCAGAAACGTGGCCAGGTTCGAAACGCCAACGGAGTCGGCCCCGCACGCAAATACTTCTGGCGTAAACGTCAAACCAACTAAAACGGACAGACTGTTCTCAACCATCTTCCGAATATAACCGGCAACGAACCCAGGGTGGCGTAGCCCCCATAGCTGGCGCCCGTTATCCCGATTCGGCGAGGATCCGCAATTTTTCTCTCTACAACGTAATTGACCGCGTCAATGAGGTCGTCGTGCATCTTGCGGCCCCACTCGCCGTGACTGGCCGCCGTCCAGCGCCAACCGTAGCCGGTGGAGCCGCGAAAATTGCACTGCAGTTGTGGTTTAGAAATTTTTTTTTCGATTTCACAGGCGCACAACCACACGACGAAAAAACGATTGTACGGTCATATAGGCGCGTCCCCGGTTGGTGTGGAACCAGATGTTCGGACCGGACAGTGCGGCGGCACGCTGGTTGGGGCCTCCATGCACGTCGAGCACCAAAGGAACCGGCCTCTTGGGAGGCAGTCGATGGTCGTTGTGCACCTGCGAATTATAATTTACCCATTTCCCGCAATTTATGGCCAACAGAAGCTCCACGCACGTTTTCAGGCAGCGCCAAGAAGCACTGCTGCTCATATCCATCTCTGGTGGGCACCTCCAAGCTGACCGATGGAGAAAAGTAGGCATAGTTGGCGATGCTGTCTTTTAGGTGGAACAAAAACGTGGCCTTTTTCGTCACCGTGCTATAGGCGTAGTACTTCGGTGGCGCGCCCCGTCTCTGAGTCCATGAGATTAACAAAACTGTCAAGTCTGCAAGAAATGTAAAGATCACACCCAGGTAACTCAACTGGCATGCCGAATAGATTTATAGTTTCAGACAGACAGTCGACACCTACCCTACTCACCACCATAAGTGTCAACGGGTCAAATCGAGTGGGGGATGCAGGGTGAATGGTCATGCTCAGAAGAAGAGGGGTTAGAACCCCTCCCCAGGTGGGCAGCAGAACCTTTTGGTAGAGAATCGACCTCTTGTGAGCTGGGTTCAATTCTTGATAGAGCCGATAACCGGAATTTTCCAGTCTGCGGATTTTCTCGCGGTCTCTGCAATAGATTTCTGGTGGCGTTCTTCCACATCTCCTTGCGGCCCTCGTGGCTCATTAGTCATTAGGTAGGTAGTAATGTGCCTTTAGACAGGATGAAGATGGGTACAATGCTACTACAATGGCCTCCTAGCGTTGCCCTACAAATTCAACAACAACAACAACAACATCAACAACAACAACCACCACAAATTCCCACTCTGGAGGTATGTACATAATGGTACACGTACTCACTCACCGGTGTCGCGGTCTTCTATTACAGGAAAGCCTTCAGGCTCGATGTTACTGATCGCGTGCATGTCTTCTCTGAAGGACTCATTGAGAACGGTGTACTTCGGACGGTCGTAGCTCTCGAGCACGAGCCAGGGCTGTCGGCTGATGGGGTGAGGGAGGGTGCTGAACTCCACCTTGCCCGTCGGCTCAAAGAACACTCGCCTCTGAGAGAGGTCCGACAGAGGGGACATCGTCAGAACTCCTAAAGAACGAAGTGGCGACCAATGGAAGTGCGTGGAACATATGCGGCGTGCTTCTTCTGTGTTTGTGGCGGCCCTCGTGGCCACTATATGCATGCCTCAGACCGAATAACGTCATTTGTGTGCTGGGACATGGTCGGAGCCGTCTGGACAGCAGGTTGGTCTCCTCTGGGAGCTGGCCGTCCCTTGAGCTGCAGGCCAGCGGAACCAACCCGGCGGCAGTGACAATTCCGGCCCATTAGGGAAGCCAGCCCCCCAGGATCGGGCTGACTGGGTCTCATCTCTCACTAGCAGCGGTCGATCGTGACCAGAGAGAGGCCCCCGCGATCATAGAAGCGGCCCACACACAAACAAACAAACAAATGGAAGTGCGTGCGTGCGTGCTTGGCGTGTCTGCGTCCAACCTTTGTCATTCCTCGACGCATCAATCCAGAAAACGTTTTCGTTTGTCAGATCAAAGCCCACAAATTTCGTCACAGTCGACTCTTCATAGCTGACATTCAGTAGAGAGCGTAGGCCGCCGAATTGGTCCTGAAAGGCAAACCATGGTAAAGATGAGTTTTACTTTTAGTTTAGTTTTGTTTTTTGGTTTAGGTGGTTTAGGTTTAGGTTGTTAGTTTAGTTTTGGTTGGCCTTTCTGGGCGTGAGGTGATTGGAAAAGGAGTGGTGGTGTTGAAGGAGGGTGGGTAGACGAAGAAAAAGGCACTCAAGAGCCAAATGTTTGTCGGCGGTGCATGGTGTAGTAGAGACAACTTTGGGAACAGCTCTCTTTTCAACAAAGATTGGGCATTTTCGGTGCACATTTTGGTGTGTCTGCTCCAAAATGCCCATTAAACTCTAACAGGGTATGTATGCCCTATGTATGCCCTGTATGCCCCCCCCCCCCACCTCCCCTAGAAAACAACTCCTGCATACGCCACTGGACTGACTGGACCGCCCACTCAGAATTGTCCACGACCCTGCGATTGACTGAGTGTCACGTAAGGATAAAGTTTAATAAACTTTAAAGTCAACAATAGTCGAATGTTGTCACCCTGGCGTAGTACTCGGTCGTGGCATTGTCGTTTTGATAGGCGAGGATCCTGGGACGCAAGTCCGAATCGATGTAAACAGCGACATAACGATCGTTGCGCAGCAGCAACGTACGGTTGCCGGTGCGTAGGTTTTGCAGGTACACATCCATGTACCTACAGGCGTGGTGACACGACGCGCTGCACGCACGCACACCAAGCACGCATGCACGCACGCATGCACGCACGCACCGGGGGTCCCTCTCGTTCACTCCAATGAGCACGCTATCTGGGTGTTTTCGACTGAAACCCGCAATTTGGGTTCTGACACCTTTGTTCTTGGATAGCAGTTCCGTCTTTGGCGGATCGCCCAAGACGTCCACCTGAATTTGCATAAAACAAGATCACTGGTCACGAAATACATACGGTACATAGTTACAATTTCGACCTTAAATAGTCGAAAATTTTCATCGCCGTTAGTGTCCTGGATGTAGATGATTGTGCCCGGTAGATGGGTCCAAGAGTAGGCTGAAATACGTTTCTGGTCAAGTTTGAATAGCGGTGCAAAATCAACTGAACAATGCAACCAAAGTTCGGAACGCATTGAAACCTACGTTGGGTCAAAACGAATGTTGGAGAGGGGGTATGTGCGAGGTAAACGGCCCTTCTAAAGGAGGAGGGATAAGGGTAGGGGGTGGGAAGACCCTGGGCAAATTCATAACGAAAACGGTCTAACTGCGTTTGCGCCAACGCCACCAAAAGCGAATTTCTCTACGCTACCATTAATACCTGTAATCGGGTCAGAGCGAGAGGGCGGGGTTGGAAAGATTGGGGGGGGCGGTGGCTGGAGCAAAAAATGGGGGTAGACGATCATTTTTTTGACTTATACTGGTACTTTTTGGTCAAAATAGGTCAAAATGGGCTCTGAATAGTGTTATTTAGCTGTTTTATGGTCACATAACACTGAAATACCCCAACATTTACTCACTTTTATCGTTTTAGACGTGGTGAACAAATTCTTGGGGAGGGGGGTAGAGGGTGTTGGAAAAATAGTGTGGGTGGTAGCCCCCGTTAGAGGTATGGGCACACACGCCTGTGACTCCCTGCGTGTCGTCAAAAGTGACAGGTCTGGCGGATTTGAGGCCGCTCTGCAATAGGTCCTCATAGGGGACGACCCAGACGTTGAGGAAGGCGCCTTTGCGCAACCTCACAGGCGCGATATAGGCGAGGAACTTGCCGTCCGAACTGAGACTGAGGCCGATGCGGTCGGGCTGACCGAATAGTATGCCTCTATAAGGTGAGCTGGACACTACAGTATGTACCTACAGTACATGCCGTATGCACATACACATAGGCACCAATTGGGGTATAGGGCAGCGTACACCGGCGGATCCAGGGGTGGGGGAAAGGGGGAATTCCCCCTCCCGAAATCGGAAATCTAGGGGGGAAAAGGGGGAAAGGGACGGGCGGTGGGATAAGAAACGCGCCTGGTGCGCCTAGTTTTCAGCATAAAATTGCTTGTAGGTGGTTCGAAAACAGCAAAATTTTCGCCTGCGGCGCCGTTTATATTCGTTAATCGTCAAAAATGGACCCATTAGGTGTCCAAACCACTGCAAAAATGGCCCAACATCCAAAAAGTTCAACAGGGTCCTCCCTTCTGCAAAATCCCTCTCCCCTCCGAAATTTTTTTCTGGATCCGCCAGTGGCAGCGTATGGCCTAGTGGTAAAGAATCGGCCTCTTGCGCACAAGGTCTTGGGTTCGATTCTTGCTGCATCACTAGATCGAGGATTTCCCTCTCAATGGATTTTCTCGTGCCATCGCTGCCCTAGATTACAGATGGCCTTCTTCCAAAAGTCTTTGGCTAATCATGCGGCTGTAGATGGGAAGGCGTCATGGAGAAGGGTATGCTATATGAGCTACATTGACAGCCTCCTAGCGTTGCCCCTAATCCAACAACAATTGCGGAATATGCGGTACACGGAAGAGTGCACAATTAATCAAGTCGTATCATACCTCGGCACCAAGGGTAGCTGGCAGCCCTTCCAGTCTCTGAAAGGGGTCTTCTCTAAGACGGAACACAGCAGGGAGACTCCCGAAAACAGCACTCTCATCCACCCCTCCATTTTTTTATCAATCCTTTTTTTATTACACCTATTACTGTTCAACTTTTGTTGAGACGAGAATCAAAAAGGGCTGTCCCTAGAACCGTCTGTTAAACCAAGTGAAGCATCTTTCAACCACGAGTTGAACAAGCAAGAGGTTCTGGGCAATTATTCTTTCGTGCTATAGGCTGGCTTGCAGACAAACGCACTCCACCTTAAGTGTGTACCCAACAGCTCACGCCAACCTGAATTGAGACGGCAGTTATGTAGTTGCTGAGGCAAACTTAGGCGCGTCGGTAGGCAAACACGCGAAGCTGAAGGACAAAAGCGAAATTCAAATTGTGTTTGCAAAGTGCAAGAGCTCAAAAGCAGCCACTCGTTCTTGCACGCCCAACTTTTCGGCCTGCTGGCTGGTCCAACCATAACTGTAGGCGGGGGGGATTTGTTGGGGCCCCACACATTTTTCAACCCCCCAGAATTTTCCCAAGGGATTTTCACCCTGTGTTTTCACCCTATTTATACCAATTTTTGACCAAAAACGTACCAGCATACCACTCAAAAAATGGCCACCTACCCCCCAACTTTTTGCTCCAGACGTACGGGTCCAATGTGCATGCACGTAGCGTTGGGGGTGTTGAACTCGACCCTGGTGCTGCTTTTCAACCCAACTCACCATACAACACGATTCGTAAAAGTGTGAACAGCCTGATGCGTAATGACAGTAACGAAGAAATCGGTACATTATAGTGCACTGTAGCGTGTACTAAAACAGAGTTAAAAAAACTCAGCTCTGTCACACGACGCACACAGTCAGTCAGGACAGCTGCTCTTTCTGTCAAGACGAGGATTTGGGTGTTTTATAGGGCATTGTTTTAACATGCTCTGGTCGCAGTTATTTTATTTATTTATTTATTCCCAGCAAGCACGTACACGCTGTACACCACGACGAACACGACAACCACGCGACGCGATACAACGAACTATGGTGCGATACATTGTACACATGCCACTGGAGGGCTAGGCTACGCCAAGCGAGGGCGATTTCAGAGCCTAACCCTTAAATAACTGTACAGATTTTCTTTGTTGAGTCTGCATTTGAAGGAGTGAATTGAGGGGGAGGATACCGTACCAGCTGAGAGGTTATTCCAGACTGCGACGACTCGGTTTGAAAAAAAAGAATTTTCGGTAGTTGGTATTGTAACGAGGATGGGCGAGTTTGTACTGATGACCCCTAGTTGAGCTAGCAGGAGCGAAAGAGAAGTAATTTTCAAAGCGTAAGGCAACATGTCGGTGGATGATTTTATAGACGAGTACAAGGTCTGCCTGCAAACGACGAAGTTCAAGCGGTTCAACGTTGGTGGCAATGAGGCGCTCAGGGTAGGATAGGGCACCCATTCCAGGTAGGAGGCGAGTAAACCGACGTTGAACTGACTCGAGAGTATCGATGCTACATCCTTGAGATGGGTTCCAGACTGGAGAGGCATATTCGAGGCGACTGCGCACAAACGTTTTGTAGAGCTGGATGAGGAACTTTCTGTTTCGGACTGCAAAGCTGTTAAAGAGCATGTTAACCCTCGCTGACGCTGCGTGGGAAACACTTCTGCAGTGGTCTTTGAAGTTGTCCAGCTTTTCCAGTTTGCAGTTGCACACAGTGCAGCGTGAGACGCAAGCATGGCAGCGAAGCACTGGCTCGTTAGGAACATCACATATGCACACGATCAAATCACCTCTATGGTATTCGCGATCAAGAACCAAGAAATGCCATAATCACTGGGGCACGCATCTGTTCCAACGACAACACTCTAACCGTACTCTTCAGTCCAATTCAATGCCATTCGTCATTGCCTCTGCAAGCTCTGTTCCAGCTGGATGCATCACTACACTCGTTCTTCCGGCCATGGAAATCGCCGTGGCAACACCAGACGCGCACGCTTCCACTAACCCCCACCCCAGAGAGCGGCGACGACTGCGCTGTGTGTGCCGTTTTGGCCCAGTCAATGCGTACTTACCGACGCGCGCATTGTAAATACGCATGCATGATTGGTTGGTCGCGTGACTCAAGCGGCTGCTGACTCAACATGCCTGTGCGCAGATTTCAATAGACAGAGGCTGGCCGATTGGAATGGCTGTCAGTGGGTGGCACGCTTGTATGTAGAAACAGCTGCCACGAGCTGTCTTGCGAGCTTTCCGCTGCGCCTCTGCTGGCCGTGTGAGAAAATCAATCGCGCGCTCGCTCCTCCACTACCTTCCTAAGAAATCCAATACTCGCAGAGGCAGACGCTCTTTGCAAAGAAAGCGCCCGCCAATTCAATGAGAAGCAGCAATTGGGCAGGCAGACTTGTGAGGACTTGCAAATGCTCGGAATTGGATGAGAAAAGTGCACCGACATCTGACAGCCTGAGAAAATGATGGCAAGTTGGCTAATTGGAGCAAGTGCGATGGGAGCAGCAGTTGGTTAGCAAATGTTTTTTTTTCATGCTTAAAACGGCAACTAAGGCTCTTGATGAGGGGTTCCCAGATCCCACCAGACATGTTCTAAGTTTTTTCAATCTCATCCCCTGCAAACAAACAAAATTGCGTTTTTTCTCATCCTGCAAAACTGACAAATTGCGTCTTTTTAGAGATTTTGTTCACAACAAACGATTTTAAGCAATTCTCACCACCTATTCTTACCGTATTTTGCGCAAAACACTTTGCAAATCAGGTCT